>LOJH01025076.1:0-18882 GCA_001685095.1 Ellobius talpinus
AGGCAAGAATTCTCAGTCATAGAACCATTACATGCATGTGTTCTGAAAGATGTTAAATAGTATCTCCATGAACTTTGACCACTGGATACTACTATCATCCTTATCCTCTAATTATGACCACAAAAAAATGTTTCTCTACATTGTCAAATGTTAGAGGATGTGAAATCACTCTAACTGAGAAAGTACCGAAATAATTATATTTCAATTATTTGAAGTATTCTTTGTTTTACTTCCTGGTATGTGCCACTGATCAAGTTATATAATTCAAAACGGGATAACAATATTCCTAATTCTCCTATTAGAAATGGTCATTCTAAAATAAGATTTTGCCATTTCTTTATAAATAACAGTCCCATCGTCTCTCTTGTCATGCCAATGAGTCTAAAACCTTTGCGTGTCTCCTTAACTTTACAGGTCTCAGTGAAAACATCTCTCTTGCCCTCATCAACATCCCATGTATTAGGCAGTGTTCTCTAGATGATCAATATAATTTATGAATATCATGAAAGGAAATACACTAGAAGGGATTGCACAGTAGGGACAACATGGCTGTCTGTAGGCTGGAGAAGCTGAGACCCTGTAGCTGCTCAATGTATGAAACTGCGTGTTTCAGCAGTTTCAATCTGCCCATAAAGACCTGAAAGATTCCTGGACAGTTGCTCAAGTCCATATTGAAAGGCTGAAGCTGGGATGTGATTTCAGTGAATGATGACAGATATAATGGCAGATGCAGCCATATCAATACACACTTAGACAGTCAACAGGCAGCACTGTTTATCCTAGGCTTCAGGGAAAGGTGGTACCCACTCGTGGGAAGGGGCTTCTGTTAGCTAATCCTTCCTAGAAAAGACATCACTCACCACCCAGCAGAGTATATTTCTTTGCTGATCACATGAAGTTTACAGTCAAGATTAGCCATCACACCTACAGAAGAGACAGAATTTTTCTTGTCTATGAATTTAGACTCTCTTTTCAATTACCCTGTTACATCATGCCCTTAGGATTTTTTTAGCACTTTGTTGCAAATTAAGATTGAATAATATCTTCATTTGTTTATCAGTTTACTATCTTTTTCTGCAAACAAAAGGAAAAAAACTCCATGGATGCAAAAAGTTTTTGTACTTTGTCAGTACTTGTTCTGGGGGACAACCCAGAACTTTATAAACACTAAAAAAGACACATGGATACAAACAGCAAGAGAGAGTGACTTGGCATATATTCTCTTTCTCCATAGTTACACTTAACCATTCATTAATATTTCAGTTTTTCTAAGGTCTAAGATAAACAATTACAGATACAGTGGTTAAAATGTATATTAAATCAATGTTTATTTTTAAATATCTGGCTATTAGATTATTACATAGGGGTTAAAAATATCGAATTGGTATATATATTCTTTGGAAACTACTCTTTACATTAAAAAGAGCTGTACACTGCTCTCTGTCATCCACTCCTGTTTGTTTATCATTGGGTGGGAGAATGTGGATTGCACTCTTATTCGAGGAAACTTTAAGGCTTCGGGGTCCAAGAAGATTTGAAGGTACAATTCACCAAACATCACTGATTTAGTCTTCACTAAAGGTTTCCAGTTTCAATCAATCACAGGCTACCCCATTGGATGGATTCTTCCCAGGCTGCAATGAAGATCCAGGCACTTTCTTGAAAATAGACTAGCCCTGGGGTGGCATGGCCCATAGTTCTAAAGATCTGAGCTCTGAGTGGCTGTCCTGAGATGCTGGTCAGCTTATCCTAAAAACAAGCACACACATTGTCTGGATGAAGATAACTTCCAAGGATCTCAGTGGCCAACGGCCACCTCCTGTTACATTATCCCCGAAAGAAAAGGTTCACCTGTACCATTGGCTGTTAGCCACAGCCCTGGACAACGTGATCATCTATGGGATATTTGGAGAAGATGAACAACCATGTCATGGGCATCATTTTATGATTGGACTTACTGATTGAGTTGACCACCCATAGGTGTTACAGACTGGGAATTTCTCTAATCGAGAACGTGGGGACCCTACAAAATTACCTGTATTAATCTTGTCCTCTCTAACTGTTTAAACTCCTCCTGTGCTCAAGGCTTCTCTTGCTTTAGTGTCGTCTTTTGATTATTTTGTTTTTATTGTTATGGCTCCCATGCTTCTCAACGACTTTGCTATAGTGATTTTGACACTATATATTTGGCTATATCTCCTTCTCTTTGAACTGCAGTGAAGAATTTTAGGTCTTGTAGCTAGCATCTTTGCTAGAGTCATTGCTAAAGCATCTGCAGCTGCTTTCAGAGTGGCCTGCTGTAAGATATTTGTTTATACTGTGAGAAGATGTGTCATTGTGATTGGTTTGATCAAAATCTGAACAGCCAATAGCTAGGCAGGGGAGAATAGGAAAGATTTCTCAGGAGAGAGAGGAATGATAGGGAGAGGAAAGACTTATTTGCCAGCTAAACACAGGGGAAGGACATGCAATGCAGAGATGAGGTAGCAAGTCACATGTCAGAATATAGATTAAAAATATGGGTTAATTTAAGTTATAAGAGCTAATCATAAACAAGGCTAAGCTAAAGGCCATGCTTTCATAATTAATAAGTCTCCATGTTATTATTTGTGGGCTGCCGTTCCCTACAAGAAAATACTACTACAGTGGCCTTTACTCAACAAGCACAAATTGCCAATTTTGTTAATCAACTTGCTTATAATTCCTTTGCAGCTTTAAAATAAGCACATATAAACAAAGAAACTAGAGGGCAAGGCAAATGCTTTAAAACCTATGGTGTTGAACTTAGGAGATACAGTACAAATGATACATCAATTAACTTTGCAGTGTCTTGATGACCTATGATATGTCTGTGTTATTCCTTTAAGTTATAATCAGTCTGAGGGGAAATGGGACAAATTTTTAAAATTTCTTACATGAAATATGCCATCATAAGACTGTTACTGTGGAGCTAGTAATCCTCAAGCAATTAGTAGTTGATGTAGGCTGTGCTCATCTTGCCTTCAACTCCCCCTCCAAAGCAAGTTAAAAGTATCCAACTCCTTTACTGTCCTTCAACATTCATTCAGCATTATGCTTGCAATATGTGTGTTAGTAAGTCATTTAACAACACTGGAAAGCATTTGTTGACTCAAAGGACTGTCGAATCTCTGGGACACTCATATACAAGTAACTCATCTGTTCTTATAAAAATGAAAAGGGAGAACTACGGAGGACTCTATCAACTAAAGTTTTCCTTGAGATGCTAACGTGGAGAAGAACACAGTTCCTTCTCAAAACCTGTCCTGCAACTCAGTATGTAGACAAGGCTGGTCTTGAACTCACAGAGAGATCCACCTGCCTCTGCCTTTTAGTGCTGGGATTAAGGGCCTTTGCCAATACACCTTACTTCCTCAGTCCACTCTTTAACAAGAATCTGTAACTGAAGAGAACAGTGGTATTGGTTAAATATTCATATTCTTCCCTCAGCAACAGGCCCAATATAGGCATTTCCCCATCTTTAAATGTCAATATGTGAAATTGAACCTTGATATATTTTCCTACGGTGTGAAAATGTGACTAGGAGTTTGAGATGTGATCAAGTAATAAGAACCATTTATGGGGGGGTTGATTTGTTTTGAGGCAGGATCCCACAGGGTAACTAAAACTGACCTGAAACTTGCAATCCTCCTGCCTCATCGTTTTGAGTGCTGAAATTATATACATACCATGATGTCTGACTCCCTTATTCGGATATTTTTGAAAAGTCTTTTGGGGTGCAGGTTTCTAAACTAAAGGGCCCAGCCCCTACTTCTTCATGGAATAAGTAGCTCAGTGTGTTTAGTTATCAGGGTTCTTCATGGAACAGCTACCAGAACAATGAAGATTCCTGTAGTTCTCACACAGTACTCTGATACAAAAACTGAAGAAATTAACAGTCTTCAGATTAAGTTAATCATGAGAGACTGTTCATGGTTTTGATGATGAATCTTGATGGACAATTTGATTGACTTTCAAAGAACCTAGGAGATATTAAAGTCCATCGGTAGGTGTGACTCTGAGTGTACTTGGAGAGGACTAAGGGGGAAGACTCAATCCAAAGGGTAGCACCATCACATAGACTGCTGAACTAGACAGAGATATCAGCTAGCAGAAGTATCCTTTCTCTCTCTGTCTGTTAATCTGTCTGTCTGTCTCTCTCTGCTTCCTGGTTGTCACCGCGTATGAGATTCTTCTCTGTCTCACCCTCCTCATGATGGTCAAGCGAAGTTTTAAAACCTTGAGAAAACCTTTCTTCTTTTGAATTCTTCTCCTCCAGTAATCATCTCAACAACAGCAGAAGTGTGATTAGCACTGTGAGCTCGCAGACTCTTAGGTCATGTTGGGGCATTGTGCATTTTCTCTCATTATCATCTATGTGGTTTCTATTATATCAAAGTCATTCAGATATTGATAGCTTGAGAATTCACATGCCAAAAGAACTCAAGGAACAGGTATTCTAGCATCCTGCTCTTTACATAGAAATAACTAACTGAATATAATGAAAATAAGATCTATTCTTTCTGCTTAAAATTTTAACCACCTCCAAAAGGAATATGATAGTTGATTGGGTTTAGCTTAGTATTAGAGAATTTGCCTAAAGATGGAATCTGGGTTTGAGTCTTCACTGGAAAGAAAGACTAGGAGGGATGGGAAGGGGGAGAAGCAATGGAGAGGAGAAGGACGATGTGTTTGATTTATTGCTTTTGTATTCTTTTTCCTTTCTTCCTCCCTCCCTCACTCCATTCTTTGCAATTTATGTGACTCCAGCGGTGTACTAAGGTGTGTTTTGCCTTCTTTATTTCTGTAACTAGCTGAATTTATATATAGTTTTCTTAAACTGCTACAATGACACCAGGTGTTATCCATAGGTGGAAAGGTTATACATGCTCAGCAATGCTTTTCTTTTCCCCCACGTATGAAAAGCATCCACTTTGTCATATGTTCCCTGCCTCATAGACACAATGTCAAACTCTGTATTGCTGGTGGCATTTGAAATGGTATGTGCACAGTTCAGGAAGGATTGCTGTTTACTCATTAATCATTCTGGGCCACCAGTCAAAATATTTTCTCTGCAGAAATGCCTTTCCTATTTTGTACCAATTAATATTGGATGGAACTCAAAAGTCACAGTTAATCTGTGGCAAAGCTTTTATTTGCTGTCAGGCACACAGACATGAAAAATGCTCAATGAAATATTTTAATTAATAAAAATATGCTGAGAAGTGTATTTTTCTGAAGTAGATTTTTATTACACTTCATTAAATTTCCAAATTTAATGGACACATATATTATATCCTGTCACCATGGGAACCACTTCAAGACAGGCTTTTTATAGGCTGTTAGATGTAGTTATAAAACGTTCACAAAGACAAAATTGTTCCTTGTAAGTTTAAAAGAGGCTGTGCTCATTTATAGTATGTTTAATTTACTGCACAGACTGAGGCCAGAGAGAGGGTCTTTACTTGATTTAGTGACTAGCACTTCTTTTTATGATGGTTTTACATTTTAATTATTTCAGGGCTGTGTTTGCAGAACTATAAATTTGCTTATTGTAAAAGCAAATAGAAGTATGAAAACTTTGTGGAACAGATGAAAACTTGAAATTCTTTTTAAAAAGAAATATGTAAAAAGCAATACACATTTAGAACTAAAATTTTAAAAGCACTCATGGAAATAAAAGTTTGGTGAGCCCAAACACCCAGGTTCAATAGTCAAAAATATCTTGCTGTATTTATCTTATCTCTATTATTGAAAACAGTACATTCTATGTTTGAAGAACTTTAAAATAAATGTCAGAGGGTGTATCATTTACTATCAAATATTTCACTATATGTCGGAAAGAGACCACATAGTGAACAATTTCTATAGAGTCAATAAAAATAACATAAAGCAATGTGACAGAACAGAGACCAAATATACAGACCACGTGAGCGCATGCATGCAAGCTTTCCCCATTTTTTATTAAGGACAAAAGAAATGAAATATTGCTGTCCACAGATGAAAAAGGGGAATGTCTAAAATTAAATGATTTCAGAGATTAAAAGTTCTTGTGGGAGAAAGGGTACCACAGAGAGAGGTGGAGAGGTAGGGAGAGTAATGGGAGATGGATAGGAATAGAGTTCACTGTATATTCATATGAAAATGTCACGATGAAACACATTGTTTTACATATTAACTACAATAATTTAAAATTAGGAACTTACAAAACATAAAAATCAGAGAGTCTTGATATAATCAAGGTAGGATTAAGATTAAAAAAGCATGAAGAAAGATAAACAGGAGTATTTTATAATGCTACTGGCAGAAAGTTTTTAAGATTTATCAAAGCTACCTTCCCATCCCGTTGGACCACAGCAGCTCTGCAGATACAGCACCTGTGAGAGATGAGACTTGCACACTGGGGATTTTCACAGAGCACTGGTGAGAAGGAAGATGTGGGGACAAAACCCTAGAGCAGGTGGACAGAACTCCCGTGACATCTTAATGCCTGCAGTTAGTCATCCAAGCAGAATGCACCAATGGTAAGTAGACCTGTGCCTTCTTCTCGGAGGAAAAGTCTCAGGACTAACGTTAGTGAAATCTGATAGAAAAGGAGAGTCTAACCACTTCTTAGTATTTCTTTGATCTTTCAAAATCTGAAAAATGTGTTCCTTTGACTTCCGTGGCCTCTGCCATCTGACATGGGGGTTTCTGGGGCGGGATGTAGCTTTTCTGTATTAAAAGTAAGCACTGGTGAAGATTTTAAAGTCTGAGCTTGAAACGCTTTTCTTCATGTGTGTTAAGCCCTCCCTAACTGTCAAAGAATCAATCCTCCAATTTGGCTTCACAGGAGAGGAGCACATTTTTTTTTAAATCCAGGATTGACACACAATATTTCACAAACAGGGAGTGATGTCTCTCTGGATAAGAGCACCAGCTGCTCTTTCAGAGGACCAAGCTTTGATTCCCAGCACCTGTATGCAGCTAACAACTGTCTGTAACAAGGTCCAAGGGATACAGTGCCTTTTTTGGTCTCCCCAGGAATCAGACATTTATGTGATGCACATACATATATGTAGGCAAAACAACTATATACATAAAATAGAGTAAAAAAATTTTCTTGTTTTTGGAGAAACAGGGTTTCTTGGCATAACAGCCCTGGCTGTCCTGGTACTCACTCTTGTAGACCAGGAGTAAAAAATATTAAATAAAATGTGTGTTGATTTATTATTGAGTTTTAAAAACTCTGTATATTTTGGACACAAATCCTTGGTCATATAAGCATTTTGTAGAGATTTTTCCTAGTTTGTAACTTATCTCTTCATTTTTAATGTCTTTCACAGGATAAATGATTTTCATTTCAATAAAATCCAACTTACCATTTTTTGTTTATCATGTTTTTAATATTGTGTCTTACAACTTACCACCAAATACTAGCTCATAAATTGTTTCCTTTTTCTTTTCTAGGTTTATAGTTTTACATGCTGCCTCTAGCATGGGTGTATAATTCACTCTGATTTAAATTTTCTGAATGGCGTAATGTTAGTGCCAAGGTTTTTGGTTTTGTTACGGCGTGTGGAATTTCTGCAACACCATATGACGAAGAGAACGAATTGTTCTCTATTGCATTTCCTGTGCTGTTTTCAAATGTCCTTGGTTTTTCATGTGTAGCCATTTTTGAACTATTTTGCCACTGATCTATGAACTGATCTTTTTGTTTTAGTTAATAGAACATTATTTTGATTATTGTAACTTTATATTAGGATGGTTTTACTGTTCTTGTTTATTTAACATTGTATCTCATGTAGTCCAGGCTGACCTCCAACTCCCTATGTAGCCAAAGCTAGCCTTGAATTCCTGTGCCTCTTACTTCTGCCTCAGAGTACTGGGATTACAGGCATCTAACACCATCCTGTAAAATAAGTCTTAAAATCAGGTCTTGTGAGCCCATCAGCTTTGCCTTTCGGTGTTAGGTTGACTAATTCAGAATGTTTCCTTTTCTGCAGAAACCTGACAGTCACTTTGTCAACAGCAACAAGATACTATGCCTCAATCATGACAGATATTTTATTAAATTTATAGATTAACCTGTAAGATATTAATAACCTGATATTGTTTTCCTACCTGTAAATATAGACTATCTTTCCATTTTATCTAGATTTTTAAATTTATTTTATCAGAAATTTATGGTTTGTTGTAATTCTAGGTGTAATCACAATGCTCACTCATCAGCAAGTGTTGGTGAGGATGTAGATAAAGGAGAACTCTTGCACATTGTAGTGGGAATGTGAACTGGTGCAGCCCCTATGAAAATAGTATTGAAGGTCCTCTAAACTCTTGTGTGTGTGTGTGTGTGTGTGTGTGTGTGTGTGAGAGAGAGAGGGGGGGGGTTTCTGTGTAACAGCCCTAGCTGTCCTGGAACTCACTCTTGTACCCCAGGCGGGCCTTGAACTCACATAGATCTGCCTGCCTCTGCCTCCCAAGTGCTGGGATTAAAGATGGTGCCGCCACCACCCAGCTGAAGGTCCTCTAAACTCTTAAATGTGACTATTGTTTGATACAGCAACTTCAACACAGGGTCAATGTCCAAGGGAAGTGAAATCTGTATTTCGAACAGACACCTGAACTCCCAAGTTCACATCAGTGTGATCCACTATAGCCAAATTATGAAACAACATCTGTGTCGATCAGTAGATGAATAAGAGAAATGCAGCACTTATGGATCATAAAACTCTATTTGGAATTAGAAAAAGAAAGAAAATACTCTCATCTGTAATAACTGTGATAATCTAGATAGAAACACAAATACTATTTGTGTGGATATACACATTTTGAAACATAATTATGTAAATTATACATATATTTATATACAACTTAGAATAGATTTTTAGGCATATAGAACTTTCTGTAGATTTTCCAAGATGAGAGAGTTCTTCTCTGTTGCTGGTCTGCTGGGGACTGTTTTTCAGGAATGTGTTCCAGATATTGTCAAATTCTTTGTCTGCATATGTTTACCTTTGGGTAATTAACAGTGGTCTTATTGAATGTAATTGAAGGGAATTTATCAGTAATAATATATATCCATTCAATTATCCATGGATAAACAGATCATAGGCACTAGAGGATAGCCATTATCTTAAACTAATTTAATTTCTGTGTTCTAAATATTTAAC
The DNA here is from genome assembly GCA_001685095.1 of Ellobius talpinus. Lineage (NCBI taxonomy): Eukaryota > Metazoa > Chordata > Mammalia > Rodentia > Cricetidae > Ellobius > Ellobius talpinus. The sequence goes on from LOJH01025076.1 coordinate 9,174, forward strand.
TTCATATGCACAGGTAAGCATAGTTCTCAGCCCTCATCAAAGAAGCTTCTTTTTGCAACAGATAAAAATTATTACAGAGATACCCAGCTAGTCACAATGCAGAGACTAAGGGACAATGGGATATCCAATCTCAACTGCAATATCATCAATACAATCCTTATACTGAAGGTTCACAGAAAAGAGTGTGGAAAGATTTTTAAGAGACATAGGACCAGGATGATTGTAGCTAAATAGTGCCCCATTGGTATGGCAGAAGAAATTAACCCATAAAATTGGTTTTATCTTTTTAAAACTTGATACGTTATATATTTGAAAGAACTGGCCCACTTCAGCCAATCTATGAAGTTCGTATAAAGCAGTTGGTCATAACACCCTCCACTTGTTTGCATATGCTGCATCCATCCTAATGACCGTCTTTCCTTTCTAACACTTGTAAGTCTGCATCTTCTCCTTTCCCCTGGCTAACCTAGCCAGAGGTGTATAAATTATTGCTCTCAGAGTGAAACCTTCAGTTTTATTGCTACTCTCTGCTGTTTTTCTGTTTTCAATTTCATCCGTTCCCACCTTTTATTATTTCTTTTATTCTACTTGCTTTGGGCTTGCATTTTTCTTCTTTCTTTATTTTCTAATGAGGAGGTTTAGTTATTAACTCTAGGTCTTTCCCCCCCCTCACATGACATACACTTCATGCTATAAATTTTGCTGGAGGAACTGCTGTCTCTGCATGTGAAAACTTATAATTTTAATTTAGTTCAAAACATTTCTCACTGCTCCGTTGGCCCATGTGCTATTTTAGAAGCTTATTCATCAATCTCCAAGTATTTGAGATGATTTTACAGTTATCTTTTGTTGTTTTTTTAGTTTATTTTGTGAATAGAATTTATTTTTTGTGATCTATCTTGCTTTTTGATTTATTTATTTTGTGACTAAATGTAATAGATTTTGTAAATATTGCATTTCAAATGATCTAATTTAATACATTCATTGATTGTTTCAAGAAGAAATACACACTTTTGAGTTATTTTTACTAATGAGCATCTTGCAAAATGGTACTGTCTAGCTATGCAACTGATAGAATGTGTTAGTTACTGTTCTATCGCTATAAAGAGACACTACAATCAATGCAACTCTGATAAATGAAAACATTTATTTGAGGGCTTCCTTGCACTTTCACAGGATTTGTCCATGGTCATGCTAAGGAGTGTTGTACCAGGCAGGCAGGATGGCGCTAGGGAAGTAGCTAAGAGCTACATCATAATCTAAAGGCAGCAGAGAAAGAAAAAGTGACAGCCAGCCAGACACACCATACACAGAAAGACAGAGATGGAGACAGAGACAGGACCATGTGTGGGCTTTGAAATCTCAATGCTCACCCCTAGTAGCACACCTCCTAATGAGACCACACCTCCAAATCATTCTTAAACACCTCCACTAACCAGAGACCAAGCATTTAAACATATGAGCCTATGGGGATCATTTTCACTTCACCATCGAAAAGTATGTATCTAGACTATACAAACAACTTGAAAATTCTAAACACCAAGAAAAAAATTAAAGCTTGAAGCATCAAAACAAAGAGTTCTGAAAAGAAGAAATACAAATGGCTTAGAATTTTTTTTAATATTCAACATCTTTAACCATTAAGAAAATGGAAACTAAAGCTATGTTGTGTTGTGGAATATTATTTTAAGGTGTGTTACTTTTGTTCAAGCTGTGGAACATTTGTTTAATGATGTGTTGCTTTTGTTTATAATGAATTTGTTTAACTCTGTGAAACTGTGATTCTTTGCCTGTCTAAAACACCTGATGGTCCAACAAAGAGCTGAATGGCCCATAGTGAGGCAGGAGAAAGAATAGTCAGGGTTGGCAGGCAGAGAGTATCGATAGAAGAAGAAATCTGAAAGGAGGAGGAGCACAGGAGAACGAGGAGAGTAGGATGCTGGGAGGCAGCCACCCAGCTACATAGCCAGCTATGGAGAATGAAGTAAAGAAAGGTATACAGAAAGAGAGAAACACAAAATCCCAGAAGCAAAAGGTAGACAGGTCAATTTAAGTTAAGAAAAGCTGGCTAGAAATAAGCAGTAAAAACCAACCAACAACTACATTTTTTTTTCGTTCCAATGTGGGGCTAGAGTAAAAGAAAATACACCAACTTTGAGATATAATCTTTCCCATTGGGAAAGAGGAAGACTAATTCACTGCTGATGGGAGTGCAAACTAATAAAGCTACTATGAAAAAGCAGTGTGAAGATTACTCAAAAAGGTAGACATAGTTCTATACTATAATCTGTCTATACCACTTCTGGGCATAAATCTCAAGTATTCTATATTGTATTATAATACATATAATACATGAGATATTTGCATATGCATACATTGTTGCTATACTCATAATCAGCATGGAATGGAAAGTCTATAGGTCCATCAATTGATGAATAGATAAAGTAAATGTACTACATTTTAAAATATAATATTTTTGAGTTATTAAAATGATTTTTGTGAACTTTTCAAGAGAGGGATGAATCTGGAAATAATCATTTAATTGATATAACTCAGACCCAGAAAGACAAATGTTCTCATATGTGTATGCTAGTTTTGAATCTTTAGCCATGTATGTTCAAGCTGGAGTGCTTAAAGAAGTCAGGAAATCAGTAAGGGATTCACAGGGATACCTACAGGAGAGGGAGATAGAATGCAGGTGGTATAGAGAGGCAACAATGTACGAGAGGAGTACATTACGGGAACAACTCACACTAAAGACCTTTGGAAAAGCCATATGGAAACATACTATAGAAGCATCCTAAGAAATAAAGCAGACATATATAAATACAGTATAAATGGAGATAGCTTATAAAAAGTGAACAATGCCTCTCCCTGACACTGTAAGTTATCAAATAAAAAGCCCAGTTATGAGTTATCTCTTTTGGAGTTATTGATCAGTTAAGTTCAATACACACAAATATTACAGACTATTAACTTTGCTCTTGGTGACCCACTAGAACCTGGTAATAAGTCCCTATTGCTGAGGACGTCACCTAATCGAACACATCATAGAACATGAAGATATAAAGTTGGCATTGACCAGAAGTTTCCTCTCTGATAGCTACTTTTCAGAGTGCTCAGAGGTGCTATGTAGACTGTTGAGTGTGAAAAAGTAGCCAACAGCCTTACCCAGTTGTGAACTCTGAGTGCAACATAATGAATAGCCTGGCAGGATATGTCCACTGATGTAACAGAGGTAGCACAAATCTTATGGGGGTGAACAATAACTTTCAGACTGTGATACTATAACTGCTTACAATAGACTATTAACTACTATAAGGTTCTACTGCACTAACATCATATCTTAAAACTTCCTTTATTTATCGAGTGATTTTTTTTCACCATCTAATATTACATACCAGGGTGGAATGGTAAAATAATGAATGAACCAGACATGATCTAGACAAAGGATATTCAAAATGAGGAGAAAAATGAAAAATTAACTTGTGCTTATCATGGTGTACATGGAAAAGGATTCATCTTCTTTTGAAAACTTTTCTTTTAAATGCATAATGACAAATTACTTTTCTAAAAAGATTGTCTTCATGTTGCATAACTTGCTAATTGATGCAATTACTGAGTTGATAGAAGACTCACACAGTTATAAGACATAATATAGAGGACCCATATACTCATTACCAAGTTTCTCTCACATTGACATTTTATAAAACTATGACCACTATGTGGGAATAAACAAAATCCACTGTCATTTCTAACATTTCCCTAGTTTTGTGTTCATGTATCTGTGCAAATGTGTGGGTATATTGTGTATCCCTTTATCCCATGTATAGGTTCATGTACTGTGCTGGGTTGTTTTATGTCAACTTAATACAAGCTAGAGTCACTGGAGAAGTAGGATCCTCAGCTGAGAAAATGCCTGATCAGACTGTAGAAAGTCCTGTAGAACATTTTCTTAAACAGTGATTGATGTGGGAGGGTTCAACCCACTGTGATCAGAGGAGGCACCCCTAGGCACATGGTTCTGAGTTCTATAAGAAAGCTAACTGTGCAAGCCATGAGGAACAAGCCAGTAAATAGCATCCCGCCATGACTCCTTTATCAGCTTCTGCCTTCAGATTTCTGAGCTGTTTGAGTTCCTGTCCTTTCTTGCATGGTGAATAGTGCTGTAGAAGTCTAAGTCAAATAAACCCTGTCCACCTCAGTTTGCTTTGGTCATGGTGTTTCATCACAGCAATAGTAACCCTAAGACATGTACTCAATGCGGTAGTTAAGATGCTAGGAAGTTTTGTCATTCCAAATACCTTCTGCATCATAACACCAACCACTCTGTCTCCCTACCCTACATCTCTAATCCATGGAGACCTCTAATTTGGTCCTTTTTTGTAATTTTTAAATTAGTTGGTTAAGTGCTTGTATAATCCATACACTGAGGAGTAGCAGTAGCATCAGAGGATCCCTGGCGGCACACTAGCCAACCAGCCTACCTGAATCAGTGAGCTGCAGTTCTACTAGGAAAACCTGTCTCAGAGGAATAAATCAGAAACAGAGACGGACACAGCAGGATGTAAAACTTTTTCTTCTGGCCTCTACTGTTACAAGCATGGGTTTACACACACACACACACACACACACACACACGCACACACTTGTATGGTAGAACACATTCATACTCCTGCTGCTGGGGGAGGGAAGGCAGGCAGTTTCCTGAGGTGAGGTTTGCTAGCCAGGCAGTTAGATGAATCAGCGAGTCCCAAAGCCTTGTGAGAGAACCTGTCTCAAAAAAAAGATGGATAATGAGTGAGGAATGACCCCCAAAGTAGAACTCTAACACACACACACACACACACACATGTACATCACTACATATGTGACCTCACAGAAACATGTATACCCACAAATTTATGGAACCATGAAAAATAAAATAAAGGTACAACATAAAAATATTGTTTCCATTGTTTATAGTGTTTTGTGTGCTGTTAGTAACTTTAGGGTAATTCTTCCACGTCTATACAAGAACTTGCATTCTTATTTGGGTCAACGTGGCCTATCCAGACCTTTGCCCTTGCTTTTTGAGTAATCTACCAGTGAGCTACATCACCAGCCTTTAGGTCAGTTTTGGCAAAACTTATCTCTATTCTAGGTTGAGTCTTTCAGTCTATGAACACAGTATTCCCATCTATTCAGGCCACTAATTTCTTTAACTAGAAATTCATCATTTTTGGTATACAGGTTCTTCACAACTTTTAAATTATATACCTAAATACGTAATCTTCAATGGAGTGTCTGTAAATGGTTTGGTGTTTTTAGTTTGTTTCTATACTTTTAATGTTTTTATATTGCAATATGATTGATGTCTGTGAAATCTTATACATTCAACCTTTATTGAATTTTTTCTTTTTTATTGATTTTTATTCAGCTCTACATTTTTCTCTGCTTCCCTCCCTGCCTCCACCCTCCCCTTCAACCCTCTCCCAAGGTCCCCATGCTCCCAATTTACTCAGGAGAGCTTGTCTTCTTCTACTTCCTATGTAGATTAGATCCATGTATGTCTCTCTTAGGGTCCTCATTGTTGTCTAGATCCTCTGGGATTATGATTTGTGGGCTGGTTTCTTTGCTTTATGTTTAAAAACCACGTATGAGTAAGTACATGTGATAATTGTCAAATCAGTATTTTTATGAATGTTTTCAAAAATCCCATTGAGTTTTTTGATTCAGGTAATCAATGTCATGTGCAAATAATAACAGCTAATTTCTTTCTAGTTCATTTGACTTTATTTCACTTTTTGGATCTGTAACTTTTTGTATAACACTCTTCCATTAAATAAAGCCTGTTTTGAGAAATTATAAAGCCCATGCTAATCTCAATCTAACTTTTAGTCTCTCTCTGTTAAAATTCTGTGACTCCCCAAATGAAGAGCAGATAGAAGAGACGGCCTTTGTGTTCTTTGCTGCTTCTCCTCTCACCTTTATCATGTATTGGGTAGAACGCGTCTTATTCTCTCCAAAAGTCAGACTTCTCATGGCTGTGGCAAAATGCCTGACACGAACTGTTTTAAGAGAGGAAGGGAGGTTCATGGTTTCCATCCATTGAACAAGAGACACATTCCGGGGAAGAGGCAGCAACACAGTAATAGGGAAGAAAAGTAAGGGACCAGACCTGGTGTATTTTTACAAGATATTGGAGTACTCACAGTGACCTGCTTCCTCAAGAAGTCCCTATTGCCCGATAACACCACATTTGGAATCCATTAACCAATTAGTCTATAGACTAGATTACAACCTTCCAGTTCTAATCAGTCCCTGAAGCCCGTCCGCTGGCGGCCTGTCCTATCTAAGCCTATGGAGACTGTGGCGTTTGGGAATGCTGAGGCAGTAATTCCTTCTGCTATTCAGTTTAGATAAACATCACCTTTATAAAATTGAGCAATCAGAAAATCTACCTTCCCATCTAAGGGAGTCACTATCTCTAAATTCAGGGATAGTTCCCCGTACCCTTGAAATGACAGGCTGAGAGAGAAGGTTAGCTGTTGGCTCTTCTACCAATAATGGAAGTGGGAGATAGCCATGGAGAACAGGTGCCTGGAAGCTACAAAGTTAAACTGGAGAGAGAGAGAGAGAGAGAGCAGGACCCAGCTTGTGCTGGTCATTTCTACGATAAAACCAGTTCCCTTTCCTATATTAAACACAAGAGAGTACTTAATGAGGCTTTAATCCAGGTGGCATATTGAACATTGAGTGTCTGGTCAATCTAGCTCCACTGAACCTATAGCTGCCCTGAACGCAAGGCAGCCTATTCCTGTGTTACTGCATGCAAGGTTCCTTCCTTCCTGGATATCAATTTTCCTTGTTTCTCCTGTATCTCACGTGGTCTACTGCTTATCTTCTGAGACTCACCTCCAGCCCTACCTCTGTGTCTTAAAAAAAAGTCTCTCTTACCTTCCGCTTCAGATTAGGTGCACTAGGTTTTGGATGTCTTACCACATCTACTGTCCACTGTTTTGAGTGAACCTAAGTCCCTCATGTACATCTGGACATATTGACGAAAGGCACATCTCTTTTGTCACAGGAGAGAATCAGCTGCCAGGCCCCGGGTTCTTTTGGATTGTATGAGCAAAGGTCTTAGGTAACGGGAACACAAAGTGCTGTTTGCTTGCTTGTTGATTTTATTTTGAGATAGATGCTCACTATGTAGCCCAGACTGACCTGGACTTCACATCTGCCAGCCTCTTGTTTCTGGGGTTGTAGAACCAAGATATAGATTAGATGGGCAAACATGCTTGACACAAAGTACCTTTGCAAGAAACCTCTTGAAAATCATTTTTCCTCTAACAAGGAAGATTTTTCAGATGAGAAGATGAAACAGATTAGCTGGGGAGTAAAAGAGATACCTCCTTTAGGAGGTTAAGATATAGGCCCTTTTTTTAAACCTACAGTTTTATAGACCAAAGTCAACCAAAAAGCAAACAAAAATCTGCTTCCACTTTCTTATCCAGGCGCCACCAGGAACAGAACATTTTGTACTCACATTATTGGAAATATTTTTATTTGCCTCTATTTCTTCATTTCCTTCTGCATCTGCATCATTCAAATAGATGTCCCACCATGTGGTTGACTAAATATGTCTGCCTGTGGGTACCATTTCCATCGAAAATTCTACCCTCATTCTTAAAAAGCCCTTATTAAGTAGAAGATGGGAAATCAGAGAGCTTTGAAACACATAAATACTCATCCTCGTTGGAGCCTGCTAGGTGTATTTCTTCATCGAGGCAACCAATTTTAAGTCCAGGTGACTCTATTCATCTCTGAGCCAATTCAGAGCAATTTAACAAATAAAATTATATGAGACTTTGTCACAAGCTTCACCAAAGGCCAATTATGAAACATCTACTTCATTTCCTTCAGCCATTGATTTTCTAATTTGTTGGCAAAAATCTATGACTTCAGCCTAATGTGATATTTTCTTTGTAAGCCTATCTCTTCTTTGGCTTTTGATTCCACTGCATTCTAACTGCTTAACGATTTCTCATCTTATTGTATTGTTTCATTATATTATTGTTGGGGTAGAGTTTCTGAATTACAATGGCTGGTGCAGCCACTCTCACCTGCTAGGTGAATGCTACCACATCTGTTTTCCTCTAATCTTGTGCTGCATCTTGGGTGCTTTGTTTAAAGACAATTATAAGCAATTCAGTAGATGGATGCTAATTTTCTTACTAGGTAGATAGGATGCATATCATTCCATTGAAATGTTTATGCTCACATTTATTCTAAATACTCTCCACCTGCAATTTGCCAATACTTATTTAGCAGTGTCTCCATTATTCTTGTTGTGCTGGTTTATTTTTCTAATTTGACTTGGTAAACAGGAGTTGAAAAATGGCTACAATCATTTAGCTAAGTTTAGAGCCATAATAATTTGTTACTCTATCTTTTTATTAGCAGACCTGTCTTTGCAGGGTTTATATTTCTCCCCTGGTATAGTTGTTTAATGCTTTTTTCTTCTTCCATTTCCTTTTCTTTGCCTCTTAGCATTAATTTTACACTGGAATTTGACTCAGAGATCAATTCTGGCCATACTCTTGATAGAGCAGGTATTTTCCCTCTTTCATTTGCTGTCCCTCTCTGTGGGGCTATAAAGCAAATTATAGACATTAATTTTTATGACTTAGAGACCAAAGTTAAAGAAACTGTCAACAAGAATTACACAAATGACTATAATCATTTGCCTTGATAAGAACTTGAGCTTTTCAATGCTGTCACTTTTAAACCCTGCCTGGAAGTATGACAAATCTTCACTTGGTACTGATTGGACATTGTGGGAAATCTCTGTGGCAGTTAATATTTTAAATAAGGGAAGCTGAAGAAAAGTGAAAGAAAGAAATTAATCTCTACATAGATGTCATGACTGACCCAGTTCGACCCCGTAATCTGGAAGTTAGCATTCTGTATGGTGAGGGCCTGGGGATCAAATTTGTACTATTTCTAATTGAGATAGTGTCTGTGTAAGGAATGGTCTTTGAAATAGAGACTCATTAGTTGTGAACATGCTCTCTCATGCTTATCAATATGGGGCTGTTGAAAATGAATAGTTACACAAGGGGACTACATATACTGCAACACAAATAAGGAAATGAAGGCTGCCAGGGTGAGATTGGCCAACCTTTCATGTAAATAGAGACTGCTGGCAAGTATAGTCATGCCAACACACTGCAGAAGTATTGTAGCTCATTTTTTACCTATACTTTTCTTTAAAAATCTATAACCACTTAATAACTGACTGTAAGTCATAATTTGTAGTTTCCATAGTTGTTTCCCTCCTTTCCTTAAGTGAGACACTATTAAAGGGTTTAGCACTGTGTCATGTGCATACCCACCTTACAAGTTAGCTGTTATTCAGGTATCTCAGATATGACTTCATTTTCAATGTGCAGGGCTGAATGTTTTAAGCAATAAGTAAACATTCTCCTGACTTTTTCTGCCTTGACTTCTTCCTAGGCTATGTTTAGAGATGTGGAGAGAGCTTGCAACTTGATGATGACACATTTAGTGTAGAGAAACAGGGAGACAATGATAGAGTGATATAGGGAGACAGTGATAAAGAGATACAATGACACAGGGATACAGTGATATGGAGATGCAGATATGATACAGTGATACAGAGATACAGTGATACAGAATTACAGTGACACAGAGATACAGTGATACA
>LOJH01025077.1:0-18882 GCA_001685095.1 Ellobius talpinus
TTATGCCAGCACCATTTGTTAAATATGCTTTCTTTTTCCCATTTGATATTTTTTTGCTTGAAGAAGCTGTTTTTAAAAACAGTGAAGGAATGCCACAGCTACAGGATAGATGAACTTGCCAGCAAGAGTTCAGGAAAACAGGCAAACAGCAAAAGTTTCCCTATTCCATATGCTGCCCACATAAGGGGAGCTTTCACACTTCAAACAGTCTGAACAAGAAAGTCCCTCACAGGTGTTCCCAGATAATTGTGTTTTAGTTGGTTCATGACCCCGTTAAGTTGACAACCAAGGTTAGTCACCACAGTTCCATACACATGTGTGACACAGATGGACTAGGCTAGGGCCTGGCTTAGTTGAGTTTTCCTACCTTCAGGGAACTCACCCATGAGATATATACCATCTCTAATCTCTGCAGAGCATCTCCCAAAGCTCCCATCTTCTGTCTGCTTCTTTCTTTTCTTTTTTTGCACAAGGCACCCACATATTCTGGTTAGCTTGTGTCTCCCTCAAGGGTTCATCCTTCATTCCTGCTAATTAACTTGTAGTTCACTATGGACCTGCTTGCCATGTTCCCTGAGTGGCAGGAGTCGCCATGCATATAATGAGCAGGAGATAGAGGCCTGGACAGACCTGCCAGGCTTCTGCTTTGACATTTTACATGACAACAAAGGAAAGGTTTCCAAAAATAAATATGGCCTGTATAATAGTTAATTGATTTGTATGAAGTGTGGAAATGTTACCACATTTAGCCTTGTGCAGAGTGCAGCCTAGTAAAGGTATGGACCATTTAACATGGGCAGATGTGGTGTCAGGTGACCTGTAGTCTGGGGCCAGGAAGTTTCCTCTGACTTCTGATTGTGTCTCCGTGCATGGACAGGAACTGAAAATGTGGGAGCTGAAGCAGAGGCCAGCAGCTAATAACTTCCTAGGGAAAGGGTGTGCTTATGTCTGCCTTCCACCAGAGCAAACTGAGGGGGATAAAAGATCTTCTCTCCTTTAGACTCCTTTGATGGAGGAAGTTCAGAACCCACACAGGGCTCCACACTCTCCACGTAGGCCACCTGACTCACGGAGGTTGAGTCCTGTGCTGGGTCCTAGAGCTGGAGGTCAGCTCAGCTAGTGGCCTGCACGGATGGCCTAGGGGCCTAAGAAGATCCTTGTCACCACGACCTTCTCTCTTCCCTTGGGGACTATCACTTGAGCAGAGCCTTCCACACCAGTGTTCCCCTCCCCAAGTTTTATTTAATGATCGATAGGCTTTATTTGTTTTTTTCTAAGGAAAGGAAATGGTCAAGATTTGGGCAATGCTATGGTTAACACCTAGGCTAGAGTTGGTGACCTGGGGAAAGGTACCCAGCAGTTCCTTGTCTTGGTTTTGTCATGTGTGGTGTGGTGGTAGCAGTGCCTTCTCAGATAAACTGATTCCTCCTTTCCACGAGGAGAGAAAGATCTCAGCCAGCATCTGAAGTCCCTCCCAGTCAGGGTTTGCGCTTAGAACCAAGACCTGTTTGGGATTCTGAAGGAAGCCGCTGTTCTAGTGAAGTGTCTGGGCTCACCTTGGTGCTCAGCCATGGAAGTGTAAGTGCTGATGTCACTGATGTCAGGAGTCCCAGCCATATTCCCGAAAGACCCATTTCTCCTCAGATAGATTCCGTCACTTTTGGGGTAGCTGTACATAATGCTGCTTCTCTGTCCTTTTGTGAACAATGTCTGTGGGACTGCAGATGGGCTGTGGGTCATGGTCCAGAGACGCGTGCGCATGTGTGTGTGTGTGTGTGTGTGTGTGTGTGTGGTCACAGATAAACCATGCTAATTGGGCCCTGACTACTAGGGACATGGAGGCCTGGCACTCAGATCTACATCGTGTAAGTGCAGCAGACCCTCTGAACCTCATGGTTTTGTAGAGGAAATTCCTGGATATCCTGTTTGTTTATCCTTGCCTTTATCCCAACAGAACAATTTCCCTATTCTTTTTCAAATTATATTTTTCATTCATTCATGTGTGTGTGTATGTGCATGCACGTACATGCGTGTGCATGTATAACACATGTCAAAGAACAACTTGCAGAAGAATCAGTTCTGCTCTTTACCATATGGATCTTGGGAAATAAACTCAGGTTGTCAGTCTCGGCAGCAAGTGCCTTTACACATTATAAATTTCAAGATGGGACTAGCATGCTGGGCCCATTTATTCCTGGGAACGTTTGTCATCATTTTTGTAACAGTGTTGTATTATAAGGGTCTCCTTTTTTCCTCTTCCTCAAGGAATAGGCTCCAGCAAGATACGAACTAGGATCGCTAGAGTCAGAGTCCAGAGTGTTAACCATTATACCATGGGAGCTAGTGCTCTCCTTTTCTTCTCATGAATACTCATTGAAAGAAGACACACAAGGGAGGACCGTTTTTGTCTGTCCTGCTGGGGAATTTGGAGTCTTATGCTCTCTGCTTGGGTTCCATTTGGATGCTTTCTGCTTCCTCCTCAAACACAAGGCCCTGGTGCATTCATGCTAGGTTTACTCACTGCGAGCAGCCTTTACCAGAAAGCTGCTTCAGGATTAGCAGGAGTCTAAAGCTCTGCCCTGGGGGAGGACAGATCCCTCCTCAAACTACCTGTGTCTGGAGGAGATACCCAGGCAGGGATCTCTTGGCAGGTCATGTGACTGTGCTGAGGCTTTTCCTGCTCTCAGTGGGTGTATGTATGTGTCCTCTTCATGGACACTTGCTGGGGAATCTGGATGGTGGCCTCTCTGGGAGACAGTCTGTCTTTAAAGGTCTGTCCCCCTGTGGTGATGGTTCTAACTCAATATCACCCACATGAGAGCCTTGGTTCTGTGTGTGTGTCTGCATGCACAGGCACGTGTGTGTTTGGTGGGGAGTGCTCCTCAGTTCTTCCGCCAATGGTTGTTAAGTGTTGTCTCTCACATAGATCAATTCCACACACTCTTCTCCAGGTTCCTGGCAGTATCCTGGCTTTGCGTAAGGGTGGGAGCTGCTGCCCTTAAGTGCTAAATGGTCTATTAATAATAAGTGATGTTAACATGGCTGTTTATGCAGGAGACGAGCAGAGTCTGAATGCATCAGGCCCTGGGGGTCATTGCATCGATCTGATTCCACTTGCTGCTTTGGTTACAGTTGATCTTATGAGTCTTCCTACACAAAGGACAGACAGGGTCTGCTTGCCCCTCTTCCTATTACAGCTTGCATGTGTGACCCATTCAAACTCTACTCTGGAATCCTAACTCCAAGGAATGGCACCCTGGAGTGGTGCCTCTCTGATGAAGAGCCTGTGAGGAAGAATGAGTCACTCAGGATTGCAGTGAGTTACAGGGAACTGCAGGAGTCTTCTACGACAGTGGGGAGACACCTAAGGTAGCAAGCATCTGGCCTCTGCCCCCAGCCTCCAGCCTCTGGGGGAATGTCTGTGTTGTTTACTAGTGATGGGTCTGTGGGTTTGTTTTGGTCTGAGCCACAATGCCCCCAGTGCTCCCTTTGGATGCTATGGGACATATGTCTATGTTTCTTTGTCACACACTGTGCCCATTTTGAAGACCTGTGGCTCTCTATCTCCTACTGTCTGAGTTTCAGCCAGCCTGTGGGGCTTCAGACAGTGCACAGTTGAAGGGCTGACATGAGGTGGAGACAGGCCTCTCAGGGGCTTATCTTTGTGTTTTCCTTGGCCATCACCTCTTGCCTGCTGGAGGACTCCATGATGTGATGTGATCCAAGCATTTGTGGCCACTGCTAGAGTGTAGTTTCTTAACCAGGCACCTGGGAGGCCTCAGCTATTGGCTGGACCACACTAGACAGCCGGGTGGGAATCAGAATCGGAGTTCACGGAGGGTCAGAACAGACCCCAGCTTGCTTTGTAAGGAGAACAAAATGCCACGCTAGCTGGTCTGTTTAGTCTTTTCTGTAAGAAGTTTCTTGATCAGTACGAGCATGTACAGCTGCTAGGGCTCCTGGCCCAGCAGAGTAGTGTGCACCCAAGATCCATCTGCCATGTTTGCCAGGCTCATCCTCATCTCTCATACCTGAGTCCTCTGGTTTTTCTGTGGCAACAGACACTACAAATTCATAATTTTAAAGAATACCTTGAAAAGTTCACCAGACTATTATACCTTCTGGAATTATTGGGATACTCTGGCTGCAAAGAACCATAAGCAGTTATTTAATGCCCATATCTGCCTTAGCTTTCTGTATTTCTGAGATCCCCTGACTTGGCCAAGTTGATAAGGTTGTAGAATTAGGTAACACTTGAGCCACGAGCTCCACATTCTCACCCCTGACTCTGCATGGTGAATTTCTGTGCTCAAAGGGCTTTGTGTAAAGAACCACCCATGTCCTTTGCACCCAAAGCCTTCCTCATCTAAAGAGGGGCAGCTGGTGGCACCCTGGGTGTTTTCTGAAGCCTGATCACACCAGCCCAGAAACTCTTGCTGATCACTGCCCTCTCCACTTGATTATGTAGCATGTTGTGTATTCTCAGAGTGCCAGTCTCTTCTGCCAATCACTCGTGGGTTCACAAACACAACCAGAAACTATATGAGGTAAAACTGAAAATACACATGCATCTGGGTATATGCCCCCAAAGAATTGGAAGCAGGTGTAGAGATGACAGGGACTCAGCCAAGTTCAATGCAGTACTCACTGCTCAGAGAGGGAAAGGCAAAGCAGCCTTCATGTCCATCAGCACGGGAAAGCAGAAGGTGATCTAGCCATGTGGTGAAGCACTAAGTTTTTTAGAAATATTAACTGGTGTGTGTGTGGGGGGGTCTTTGGTGTTCAGAGGCCAGAGGACCCTTTGTGGAACTAGTTCTCTCTTTCCACCTTTGTGTAGGCTCCCAGGATTGAACTCAGGTTCTGGGCTTATATGACAAATGCTGATCTCTCCAGCCTTCCTCAGTAAAGGAAGGGAATTCTGACAATGTGACCCAGATGAGGCTGGAGGACATTCTAACTAAATTAACCAGTGACAAATGGGCAGATCCCATATGGGTTGCCTTGCATGAGGTTCTGTGGTCAGGAAGCAGAACACTACATGCCAGGTTTGGGATGGGGATGGAGAGCGTCACCTGGAAAGGTGAGAACATTCTAGAGCTCTGTTGTCTCACACTGCACACATGTGAGATAAGCCGCACTAACTGTAGAGTGAAAAATGGTTAGTGTGTGAGGTTTGCATCATGTTTTGTTTTTGTTTCAGTCACAACAGCAACAAAAGAAAAATTAACCTCTGTGTATTGGTCATTGTGACTAAAATACCTGAAATCCCAGCTTGAAGGAGGGATTTATTTTGGCTTGCAGTTTCAGAGGGTTCTGCCCACGTCCTGGCCACATGGTCTTGGGCAGTTGGCAGCACGTGGTGAGGGAGGTTCTTAATCCATGGCAGAGAGGAAACAGTATAAGATAAGCTTCCTAGAAGGGCCCACTCAACCTGCTTCCCTGCAGTCTGGCCTGAACTCGTAAAGTTCTTGCCACCCTCCCTAAATAACTCTACATGTGGACAACACATGGTCTTGGGGGCGTTCATATCCAAATCAATGCACTGGGTTAATGGCACCCACTTCTTGAGTTCCTTGCTGTGCCCTAAGGAACCCTGGTGTCCAGATGAGGTGCCCCTTGGGCGCTGCAGTTGGTCTTCATTTTGGCTATCTGAACCAAGTTACATGTAGGTCTCCAAAAGCTCCTCCCCTCTGCAGGAGACTTTGTGCTGCCCTCTCTATGTGTGATGAGACAGGCATGGTTTTCATGCAAATGACGGCCATCAATGAGAGAACTATAAACCCTACACAATAGACTTCAGGTGACAGTCTGTTCCTTGGAAAGATACTCACCTAAGAAAAACACAAGGTCAGCCCATCCCAGCTTTGTCTCTGCTAAGTGTACTGGGCTTCCTTGACAGCTGCCTCTGCCTACATTCTACAAGCAGGCCTGTGGAGAACAGAGATGCAAGGCAAGCTGAGCCATTCTGAGTTTGCCAGGGGCAGCCAGTGATGATCCTAGACACCTATGGCATTCATATTGGGCTTGGCTGACTTTCCAGGAAAGGGGCCATTGCCCCAGGGTCAGCAAACCCTGGCACGGCACACAGAGAGTGAGTTAACCTTCCTCTGCCAAGGTTTTGGCTATGATCACCCTCTCCCAAGTATAGGTCTACCCCACCCATCAGAGTCCATTGTTTTATTTAGGATTCTGAGAAGTCCCAAAGATAATCACATCTCTTGTCAGAGCTATCAGGGCCTGTGATGCTCAGGAGGTTGGCCCCTAGGCTTGTTGAGACTCAGGTGGCTCTTGTTTCTGCAGTCTGCTGGGCCACCGAGTTACTGGCAGAGGAGAATATCGTGTCCCTGGAAGCTGCTGCTTAATCACAGGCACTGTGAAGCCTTCCCCAGGGAAGCATTGGCGTAGTTAAACATCCGTTGGCACCAGAGGCTGCCTGCAAAGTAGAACGTGCATGCTTTAGCTGTATCTGGAGGTGGGTGTGGGCTGGGAGCATCCAAACCAAAAGTAGGGATACCCACCACCTAAGGGGGTACTCTATCACCCACCTGATCTGATGCCACATGATTAGAAGATGACCTGAGAGAAGAGCTTGGTAAAAGTTGGGAGAGTTCATCACATTCCAGCTGAATAAAACAGAAATGTTGTTCTGTGATGTCTGTGTATCTGCATATGCTTGTTTCTCTGTGTGCTTACATATCTGTATACTTATCTTTGTGTGTCTCATTGTCTGTGTGTCTGTGCATCTACATGTTTGAGTTTGTGTATCAATGTGGGTGACTCTGTTTCTGTGTATCTGTCTTTGTGTATCTGAATGTCTATGTGTCTGCCTCTGTGTGTTGGTGTGTGTGCTTGTCTGTTTGTTGTCTGAATGCTGAATGTCTGAGTATGTCTTTGTGTGAATTATATGTCTGTTTTTGTGTCTGTGTATATCTGTTTGTCTATATGTCTGTATGTCTGTCTGGGTAATGGAAATAAAATAGAAGATCCAATAAATCCAGTTAAACAGTGGACAAATAGATTAACTAGACATTTCTTGTTTTTTTTAACTAGTTCTTTGAGAATTTCATACAATGTGTTTTAGTAATATCCCAGTGATTTCCATATTGCTCTACTTCCTTATGCCTCTTATAAAAATAAAAAAAGAAAACCCAAAATATCAAGACCAATTTGTGTTACCCATATACTTTTGGGTATGTGGCCTTCCAGTGGAGTATAGTTGACCTACCAGGAGCTATACTCTTACAAAGAACTGATTCTCTCTCCCAGCAGCTACCAGTTGCCAATATCTCCTCAGCTGGGGGATGGGGCTTCATGACCATATCCTCTCTCCATGCTGAGATTGTGTATGGCTTGAGTTTAGGTAGATCTTATGCATGCTGTCACAACAGCTGTGCATTCATGTTCACAGCTGCTCCTGTGACTGGAAGACACCTCTCTCACAATGATCCCTGAACCTGGGAAGGAATGGATATGGTCCAGATTTCTTGAGGAGAATATACTCATGTGACCAAGAAGTATATAGCAAAATGCTCATTACTAATGATCAGGGAAATGCAAATCAAAGCCACAGTGAAAACTGGAGATGTGTCAGCGTGCTGGCCTAACACGAACAAACTCCTGGGATTAATCCCCAGTCACAAGAACATAAAACCACATGAAACATTTCTACCAACCTGAGAAAATCTTGAGTCATCTGGGAAGATGAATATTCAATTGAGAAAATGCTTGCATCAGATTGACCGTAGACAAGTCTGTGGATATTTTCTTGATTAATGATTGATATGGGAGGGCCCAGTCCACTATGGTTGGTGGCCACCCTTGGGTGGGTGGTCTTGAGTATTATCAGAAGGTAGGCTAAGTGAGCCAGGCAGAGAAAACCAGTAAGCATTACTCTTCCATGGTCTCTGCTTCAGTTCTTACCTCTAGTTCCTACCCTGCTTGAGTTCCTGCCTTGGCTTCTCTCAATGACAGACTGTCTTCATCACAACAATAAAGCAGGCTAGGACAGAACTCCACTCACTGAGGTGGGAATGGCTATTATCATAAAGATAAAAATAAACAGTAAAGAAAATATTGTACGTATCCACAAAGGAGCAATTTTCAGCCATCAAGAAAATAGATGAAAGTGGAGATCATGATGTTAAGCCAAGTATGCCATGGGATTATAAAAGGGACTATCTGGGAGAGGAAATGGAGCTGTGGGATGGGATGGGTCAAATGTGGATCACAGGGGAATAAATGTAGTCAAAGGATATATAACCCAGGCATAAACATCTCAGAATGAAAACTACTCTTTTATACAATGAATGCATACTAATAAAGTATTTTTAAAAGCTGAAAACATGCCCGTTACTATGTAAAGAAAGGGGAACCTTCATGTTCTGTTTACGGACTAGAAATCAGTACAACCATTATGGAGAATACTGTGGAAGCTCTGCCATGTGACAGAGCAATCCTGGGGTTGCATGTATAGCTAAAAGACTTGAAATCATTATGTAACCTGAGTTACATGTCTGTTGTGATGCTATTTACAACAGCCAAGGCACATTATTCACCAGCAGATGAGTGAATAAAAGATGCAGAATATACACACAATGGAATATCACTCAGCCAATATTGAGTTTTAATTTTCAGCAATATTGATGGAACTGGAGGACATTATAATAAGTGGAATAATCCAGATACATAAAGAATAATAGCAATATTACCATTTATTTATAGAAGCTAGAATGTAGATCTCAAAGAAATAGGGAATAGAATAGTTTGGAGAACCTAAAATGAACATGGTGGTGGTGGGAGGGGTTTGGAGAGACGGTGGCTGGCAGGTACTTGACTAGTTGGGAGACACAGAACTGGCACTTTCTAGCTCAGGAGAGGAGAGTGGCTAGCAGGTAGAGGGGAGAGAACTCATGACGCTCCCTAACTCAGTCCCAGGACTGTAAATGACAATGATAGTCTTTCCGAAAGAAAAGAGAGGAAGGAACACATGTCTGAGATAATGCCTCTGTGGTCAACCTGATCTGAGTCCTGAACACTCTGCACACTCCTTCACGAATATACTCAATTATCATGCACCTATTAAGGGCAGGAATCTATTAAAATAATATGAAATCTGATAAAATATTATATGAAATAAGATTCTAGTTTATTTATTTTTGTCACAGGAGGATGTTTCTAAAAAATGAGAAGTTCCAGGGTTGCTCCCTTCTGACCCAGTATAGGTATAGGTATAGGGTGACCTTGCCCTCCCCAGCACTGGAACTGAGGGCGTAGGCCCTCCTTCCCAGTTCACACAGATCAAATCTGGGGACAAAATCTAGAGCTTTTTGCATGCCAGACAAGCACTCCACCAAGTGAGCCAGACCCCAGCCATTATGCGTTCATATAATAGCACACACAAATAGGCTGAATTCAGGTCTGCAGGTGAACAGATGGGTCAATTGGGGTCGAGTCTGAAGACAGAAGGAGACCATATCTTAGATCTGTTCTTTCTTGTTCTTGTTTCTTGAAGAACAGATTGTATAACCCGACTCAGCGCAGGGCAGCGCTTCACTTAGCCTGTCATCCAAGCTTTGATTCCACTCAAAAAAGCACTCACAGATGCACCCAGAGAAACTCTCAAATGTTTAGGTGACAAGGGCTCTTCATTTGATACAGGTGAGCCATTGTGTCCTGCTGAGCTGAGGAAGAGTCAGATGCAAGGACTCTGCCAATGGGTATCGCAGATCCAGAATCATTCAGAAATTGAGGACTGTGGTTGCTCTTTAAACATAGCAGAGCTTGTGTGACCAGCATTCAGGAAGGTGGTCACAAGGACATCAGTGCCAACACTGTCTGTCATGCTCCAACTTACGTGGAAAGGCCAGGGCTTTCTCAAGGTGTCCTGTCCTCTTTGGTGAGGATGACATTTATGATTTGAAAGTGCCTGCAGGACTAAGGTAGCCAGAAGTTTTGAATGGAGCCTAAGGATTAATTTACATATAGCTATTGTGGGATGTGCTAGTCTGAACAGTGTCCTAACATGTGTGTCTCATGACTCTGGGGCATTCATGCAGTCCACCTTGGACTCTCCTAAGAGTGGTGGGCATGAATGCCAGTAAACTTGGGAAAGGGTGGTCCTAAGCAGAGCTTAGGTTTCCTAGCACGCTTATTGGCAGGAATTGGAGGTGGAGGAGGAGGCTGAGGCTGCCCTCGATCCCTTGCCTTCTAGGACTCTATAGAGAAGACCACAGCTTGGAGTCTCTTTACCCTGTGGATGTAGGTGGAGTTTATTAGGCCTGGCATAGTAGTGTCTACCTCAGAAGTGCAATGCTGGGAACCCAGAAGAGGCAGAGGCAGCAGGGTTGGTGCTTGAGATCCGGTGTTGTCTACAGCTAATTGTGGTCTGTGCCTGTGCAGGACTGAAAGGCTGCCTACTGTGGCCTCTGGTCCGGCCTAGACTTCTAGCAAGTGTGTAGTTTCCCATTCCATCTCTAAGTTGTTTTGAAGCTTTTCAGTATAAAGAGGCCTTCCAGTTGGGCTGTCTATCATATTTGATTTGAGATCTATCAGTTAAAAGAACGGTTTGTGATTTTAACACCTGTGATTCAGTCTGAGAAGTGCTGGAAGTGACATCCAGAAGGTTTGCAGTAGGCCAAAACAGCCGATTGTCCCAGGCCCGTGTCTGCACATCCAGCCTTTCATCATGAACTTGCTGTGTATGAACGCCATCCACACCTCTCCTTGGATGGAAGCAATTTAATGATGTTGTCTTAGATCTTCCAAAATTTGGTATAATCTAACCAATTCAAATGTATTCATGGGGACTAGAGAGAATCGATGGTTAAGGGCACTTTCTGCTTTTGCGGAGGACCCCAGTTCAGTTCCCAGCATGTAGCTCATACTTCTCTTGAGCTTGGCCACCTCAGAACAGCAATCTTACTTGACACTCAGAAAGAGGGGCTCCTGGCTCACTGGCAGCTGAGTCTAGCTTCTTCATGTGACTGGAGACAGTGCACCGAGAGACCACTTTAATCAACTAGGCTTGCTTATGTATATATGTATCCATATATATATATAATATATATGGGGAAATGGTACTAAGGACTCAGTGAGAATTTGTTGGCACTGCCGGTGTATCTTCCTGCTCTGAGGGAGGCTCTCCAAACTGCACAGTGAGAAGACAAATGGAACTGCTTTTCTTGGGTAAAGACTGGGTGGTGGGAGGCTCCAGGGTGTTACACCAGTTCCTTGGTTATAAAAAAGCACCCAACAAAAGCCAGGGGGTTGGAAATCATAAAAACCCAACACACATGAAGCTCCATCTGCTCATGAACCACACGTGCCCATGCCCAGGCACGTCCTTCTTTGTAAAGAAGGCTGAGAATGGGCAGGTCTGAAGTTTTGAGAGGAAGAAAAGGGAGGAAAGAGTAGGTGTGAGGGAGAGTGAGCTTGAGAGTGTGGGTGTGGTGGATGTGAGGAGCCACACGGGAATGCTGTTGTTCATCGTTGGGCCCCTGCTCTACCCTACAGCTGGCGGCTTCGTGGATGCTGAGTTAATCTGCAGAACCACAGTAGTCCTAGGTGTCAGGAAGTGAAGACCTCAGCAGAGTGTAGACGCTTAGCCCAGGCAGATTACACACCGTGTTGAAGACCACCTGGTTTACTCCTGACTGTGATTGTACTTTTCCTGGGCCCTGGCCTCAGTTTAGATGTCTCTAGGTGCAGTCGTGTGTAGTTTCAACAGTTACTGCTGATAAATGTGTGTGCTTTTCCTAAGAGTCTCTGGGTGCGTTCATGGCCTGAGAGGGGCTATCCTAGTTTCTAAAGCCTGGTAAGGCACAGTACCCAGCCAGTCCTACCCAATCCTCCAACTTGTTTTCTGGGCAAGTGTTAGGGAGTTAATTTCCTGAACCCTCCGAGCCTAACATGCCTCATGGTTGCCAGTCTTGTGTGTAAGTCTGTGTGTATGTTTATATATGTATATTTTATGTATATGCAAACAACTTCAGGTATCATTCCTTAGGCTCTGAGGCTCTGACCACCTTTACTTTTTTGAGATAGGGTCTGCCACTGGCCTGGAATTTGCCAGGTGGGCTATGCTGGCTGGCCCTGGAGTTCCAAAGATCTGTCTGTCTCTGCCTCCTTAGTGCTGGGGTTACAAGTGTGCCCCACCACATCTGACTTCCCTTTGTTTTCTTTTAAAAGTTATTGTTATAATTTAGCTTTTTTAAAATTAAATTATAATTACATTTGTGTGTGTGCATTCTCAAATATATAAATGCAGCCTGCTGAGTCCCTGCAATGTTATTTGTGTGAATATGATTTTAAGGTTGACAACCTAGATATTGGGGCTCTTTCCTGGAAGCCTATTTCTTCTGATCCCAGCCTGCAGTTCTTTTCCATGTTAGCATGCCTGCCAGTGTCATCCTTGTTCAGATCTTCTTTAAGCAGCCATGTTGATGAGACTTCACAGGTATAGGATGTCTTTGGACAGCCCTTAACAACAACTCATAAGAGCACTTATAATGGCTGTGTTGGGTTTTTTGTTAGATAGTCTATGGCTCTTGGGGAAGCATTGCTAGGCCAGAAGGGAAATCTTTATTTAAGCTATATATGTAATTTTATATGCAAACATATGCATTATATGTAATTGTAGACATTAATAGTATTATTCTTTGACTTTTTCAAACATACTTATTGTTATTTTGCTCTTCTCCTTCCTTCTGTGTTAATCTTCCTCCTCTCCTCAACTGAGCCTCCATTTTTCCATTTTTCCCTTCAAATCACTTGTATCCTGACACTTACCTCTCTAATGCTCCCCTGATCCCATGATCCCATTTTACTTTGCTGGTTATTGTGCTTACTCCAGGTTATACTAAACATCTGGAGATGTGGAGCTAGGAACTTTAGAAGACAGAACATGCAGTGTTTGTCTTTCTGGGTCTGAGCTATCTCACTAATTATGATCTTATCTAGGTCCATCCATTTACCTTCAAATTTCATGATTTCATTCTTTTACCAGCTGGGCAGTTTTCCATAGTGTATGTTCACCATATTTTCCCTGTCCATTCATCAGTTAAGGACACTTAGATTGTTTCCACAAACTAGTTATTGTGAATAGAACAGCATGTACATGGCTGAGCAAGAATATATAAAGATTATATGTATATCCTTATATATTATATATGGTTATATATTATATATATGGCTATGTAGTGGATTTATTTTTAGCTTTTCGAGGGGGTCTCCACACTGATTTCCGAGTGGTTGAACCAGTTTAGAATCCCACCAACAGTGAGTGAGGGTTTGCTTCCCCCACATCTGCTCCAGCATTTTCTGTTGTTATTTTGTTTCTGTTTTTTATCATTGTCATTCTGTTTGGGGTGAGACAAAAATCTCACTGCTGTTTTTAATTTGCATTTCCCTAATAGTTAGGGACAATGAGTGTTTTTGAAGATATTTCTTTGTTATTAGCAATTCTTTGTTTCTCCTTTAGATAACTCTCTCAAGCCCATTTTTTGAATGGGTTGTTTGTTTTTTGAGTTCTTATAATATTCTTGATATTGACCCTCTATCAGATATGTAGCTAGTAAAGAATCTCTAACATCTGTGGACTTCCTCTTCACACAATTGATTTTATTTAGCTGTGAAAACAATATTAGTTTTATGAGGTTCCAGTTGTCGGTTGCTGGTCTTAGTTCCTTGGCAAATGAGTCCTGTTCAGAAAGTCTTTTCCTACACCTATATCATATAGGGTACTGCCTAGGTTTTCTTCTGGCAGTTCTAGTGTTTCAGGTTTCAAGGTGAGGTCTTTGATTCAATTGGATCTAATTTTTGTGTAGGATGATAGATATGGGTCATTCTCTGGCATGTGGGCCTCCAGTTTCCCCAGTACCATTTGCTGAAGGTTCTGTCTTTTCCCCAGTGTGTGTTGTTGTCATCTTTGTTGAATAGTAGATGACTGTGCTTATGTGTATTCATGTTTGGGTCTTCAGTTTTGTTCAGTCTTCATGTATGTTTTTGTGCTGGTACATTTTTGTTATTATTATTATTGAGGTCTTACATGGTAATCCTTCCAGCATTGCTCCTTTTGGCTGTTTGGAGTCTTTGTCACACTTGGCTTTTTTTTGACTTCCTGGGCTGGCCTCCAGCTTGCCCTCCTCCTGCCTGCCATCCTGAGTTCTGAGAGCACAGGAGGCCAGTTTCTCAGCAAGGTCCCTCTCCTTTTCCTTGTTCTGCCTGACACTGCACAGAGAGATGCCAGTGATATTTGATTCTGGGTTTGTCTGGGAGGAATGACAGAGCTTAGTTATTTGTGTATGTTTGCTGACCAGTGTTTTGAAGGGAGGGTTAAACCCTAGGTGAGCACACAGTTCAAAGTTAGATCTTCATCTTTGTCTCTCAGGTGGGAGTGTTTTCTGACTGCAGCTAGTGGGAGGGGCACATACTTCATGGCTGAGTAAGCCTGTCTGCCTCCTTTCTGATAGCCTGGTCCTCCCTGCTTTCCTCAAGCTGGCTTCGCACTGTGGACTGGCCTTGAGTCTCTGTCCTTGTCTTTTGCGTACCCACACTCACATCCTTGCTCTTATCTTCATCTCTCAGTTGATCCCAGCCTGTTCCAGTCTTTGCTGCACGGTCTCCTCTTCTTGAACCATTGCCTCTTGGGCTGGGTGAGGATTCCTGTGCTCTGAGATCCTGACAGTGATTTTTCTGGAAGCATCTTCCTAGTGGTATCTGCGTGGGATGGGAAAAGTTAGCCAGGAAGCCTGTTTGCCTGCCTATGGATGCTGTTTCATTGCAAAGACAAAAAAATATTCATCATAGATGGGCCAAGTATAGCATTGGTCAAAGATGGAAGGTTTCTGGTATTTGGGAAATGAAACTAGTACTATTTAGGTAAAAAAAATAATGACAAGGTAAATTAACTTTTAGTGGATTTACAAAGGGCCATTATCTCCCCCAACAAAGCCACATGGGCTAACACAGTCTCTGGGCCTATCAGGGATGTATAAAGGCCAATACTCTCATGATGGGATTGCATAAGGATTAAGAAATGGAACTTGAGAGACACTACCCAACTGTGCAGAGTGTGGGGACTTCAGGGTCAAAGCCAGCAGCCAGAGCTGGTGAGCTTTCTCCCATCTGTACTTCTTTCTTCAGTGTGGGTCTGGGGTGAATGGGGAGCTCTGGATCAAAGGGTGTGAATGAACTCTCTGCTACCCTGCTCACTGAACCCAATGCCCGCATCTGCCCTGCCTTTCCTGGAGAATCATCAACACTGGTCTCAGGCATCACACCGATAATCCTGAAACTTGCTGGAATGCAATGGCGTGAGGTCAAGTGGTATAGAATCTGCAGTGAGTGTGGGCCTCTGTGTAGGAGGTGGGTGAGGGGAACTGCCATCTCATAGTTTATCAACTGTAAGAGGGCATCCTGGTGAGGGAGTCCCACCCAGGACACTTGCATGCCTACTGTGCTTTAGGCAAGGCACAGGAAACCATTGAATAGGTATAAAGTCCCAAGGCGCACGACTTGGTGAAGCACCTAAGCCCTTTCCCTTGGGGCTCACCTTCTTCATCACTCTTGGAGCCACTAGCAAGGGCCCATCCTCCATAGTGTAATCCAGCACAGCTGAGCAAGGCTCTGAGTCCAATCGAAGCTTCCAACACTCACTTTAAATACAGTCTAGCATTTACTGCACTGCAATTGTCTGTGCACATCCTTGGAAAATATATCACTTATTGTAGGTCTTGCTTGTATTTTTATGTCCTATAGTGTCACTGCCATACTTTCAAAGGTGCTCCAACTTGGCAGAGTATGGTTCAAACAATGTAGTCACCCTGAGTCCTGGGTTTTGATCACAGACCAGGGAGACTTTATATACTATATGAAGGTAAAATAATATATATATATTGAGCTTGGATGCTGGGATTTCACAAGATCTGCCCAGTTACACATTGGAGGTTTATTGGAAACCATGTGGCAGGTCCTAGGGATTATAGTTTGTCTTTCCTTTCAGTCACCAGAGTCATTAGGCAGCAACAGTTTAGATGGAGCAGCAATTGCTAACTCTGGCCAGCACTCACCACCTCCTGTCTTTGGGCCTCAGGGGTGTTTTTGGTTGAAAGTGAATGGATTGAATAAAGCCAGCTTTTCTTTTTTTATTGTTTAATAGTTTCACTATTATATAATAAACTTTCATCCCCACTTCTTCCTCAACCCTTTCTTTCTTTGCTAGAACCCTTCTCAACAAGTCTCCCTCTTATTTCCATGGTGTGTGTGTGTGTGTGTGTGTGGGTGTGTGTGGGTGTGTGACCATCTGAGTTTAGAGTCTTGCCTGAGTGTGGGTAGGAGGTTGTTTATGGAACAAGGGCAGGTTATATCAGTGGCTAGACCACTGAAAGAAATGCCACTGCTTCCTGACCTATTCTTAACTTTCAGTAGTTCCTAATGGAGGGATACCCACCCATGAGGAAGTGGTGTTGGTCCCATCTTATGCAGCCCATGCAGATAACCGCAACTGCTGTGAGTTCCTGAGAGCAGAAGCATGTCATGTCCAGAAGATGTCTTTTTGCTGTCTTCCTACTGCTACCTCTCACAGTCTTCATGTCTACTTATCCTTGATGCTCTCTGAACTTTGGAGGGGGCAATATAGCTAAGATGAGTGTTTTCATAGTGGAAATATGTGTTGTTTTCAGATGAAATTGTGTAAGGCATCATTAGGGAAACTGCACAATGTTTTGAAATAAGGTGTTCACAGCTTCCCCTTATACCTTCTCCATCCCAGCCCACGGCACTCACTGGCTCTGGGGTGGGAGTCAGGGTGCTGCCAAGCGCCCCTCAACCCCCCATCTCCTTTAACATGTGGCAGCACCCCTCAGAGGTTAGGAATGTGTATGGCAGCTGTAATGTCCTGGAGAATAGGAAAGGAGCCTCTTCCACAGGAGAGCAGGGCACTGGTGGACTTGTTACCCATATGGGTCAATATTGTAACTACTTGGTTTTTGGATTTTCATCATGAGTATTTAACAAATAGAGAAACATAAAATTAGAAAAATTTTAAAAAGGTCTGTTGGTTTGTCAGAATGGAAGCATGCTTGAGCACTTAGCCTCATAGGCCAGAGTAAGAGATAAGCTACACTGGCCTTGATGCTGTTCTGACTGACACACTGACCCAGGGTGGGATGTTGCTAATGAAGAACACTTGTGCCCAAGCCCTACTTACAAAACTCCTTAATATCCCCAGGCAAGAAGATAGCATCACCAAGGTGTAAAACAAAGCAAGGAGGATTTCTTTGAAGACATCCAGTTTTATGTCGACAAGCTTGTAACTCAATCTGGATGGACACAGTTATAGTCCCTATCCCTGGGGATCTGACTAGATGAGTACACAGCTCATGAGTACAGACAGGCCAGCAGCGTGTAAGTTCCTCTCAAGGATCTTACTTGTCTTCTCAAGAGGGCTTGACCATTTTCTCCATGGACTGATACAGCAAGCCACACTTGGGCCACGCTTCACCACCCTTAAAGCAAGTGTGGTGCCAGCAGCTGTGGTGCCTCCCTTGGTTTCACCAAGGTTGTGGAGCTAGCCATCCTTAGTGTCTCTGCTGGATCATCTCATGTGGTTTGGACTCTCAGCTGTGGCAAGTGCAAGGCAAGCATTTTGATTTTTCCTCAATTCACTCATCTAAGTCTTTAAAGAATTAACTAGTGACCATAATTTTCTGGAATTATAGGCAGGTTTTGCAAAGAGCTAGTGAAACGTCAGCAGGTGGCTGTGGAGTCTACAACCTTATTGCTGGGAGGGAAGTAGTCTTTATGTCGAGAAGATGTTTCCTGTGAGCTGTGTACCTCCCTCAGGATAGAATGGGCATTCACACCAGGAATGAAGAACTGCTGCCAAGTGGAACAGTATCCTAGAGCAATGGTGCTTAGTCATGTTCCCAGTGCTGAATGCATTGCAGAGGGCTCCAGTGAGGTTTCAGGTCTAAGGCACTGTTCTGCGCATTTGATATACCACAGAGAAGGGAAGCCTGGCAGGACAGAGGGTGTCTTACTCAGGGTTTCTATTGCAGTGAGGAAACATCATAATCATAATGTCTGGGGAGAAAAGGGTTTATTTAGGTCACATGTCCATATTGCTGTTCATCATCAAAGGAATTTAGGGCAGGAACTCAAATGGGCAGAAACCTGGGGGCAGGAAGGAGCTGATGCAGAGGCCACAGAAGGGTTCTGCTTGCTGGCTTGCTCAGCCAGTAACATCAGCCCAGGGGTAACAACACCCACAATGGGCTGGGTCCTCCCTCACCAATGACTAATAATGTCCTACAGTCAGATCTTATGAGCATTTTCTCAGTTTGGGTCTCCACCTTCCAGAAAACTCTAGATATTGTCAAGTTGATGGAAACTATCTAGCATGAGGAGTTTGAATGTTTTCCAAAGAAAGGACAGAAACTGACTCCTGATGCACCCAGGACCATTGCTGAATGTTGTCACTCACCTGAGGATTTTATGGAAAGGAGAAAGAATGCAAACCTTAAGATTGGGTATGGATGTGGTACACAGAGCTGGCTGTGCAGCCCCAGAAGACCACAGAACCTCTATGTGCCTCAGTTTTCTAATCTGTACAAAGGAGACTCCTGATTTGCAGGCTCTTGTATTAAATGAGTTAGTTTATGCTCCTGTGATGGGACCAACAGGTATTTGGCAATAGTATATATTATTACCTAATATCTGGGCATTTTCCCTCAGTTATCCTGCAGAAAAAGCTACAAGTTGTTGTATTGCAGACAGGTGCTGGCCCTGAGAGCACGCCCATGTTCCGAATGGAGGAGAAATCTCATGAGTGATGAGATCTCTATGATGGGGACACACTATAGTGATGAGATCTCTATGATGGGG
>LOJH01025078.1:0-10177 GCA_001685095.1 Ellobius talpinus
CTCACCACAGGCATGGCTGAGCTGGTCCTGACGGCATGGGCATAGTGGAGCTGCCCTCACCTAAGCGTGGCAGCCCCAGTAGCCTGGACTGACCAGCTCAGCTACCACTCAGGTCCACAGTTGGGCCCACCTGAGCATCTACACTATCTAGGACTTGCTGGAGCTTGTAAAGAGGCTAGTCCAGTGGAATGATATCCTCGGGATCTCCATGACTCAGGGGAGTGATGTGGGATATGCAAAAAAGGAGTTTTGGTGAATATCTAGTGATGATGGAGTATCAGAAACCAGAGGTTTTGAGCCAGACCAATGACTCATTGCAATAAACATTTTCAAGTAAAGCTGATTGGACAAAAGGGTAAACTGTGTGAGACACCTCAGTTCCTAATGCCACTAGGAAAAATGAAGAGGTATTGGAGAGATGAACAGAGGAGGAAAGAGGTTTTTTGCTCGTTTGTTTGTTTGCCTGCTTTTTTTTGTTTTAGTTTGAAGTTTTAAAAATTTTATTTTGTAGGGAACACTGCAGGGGTGAGGGATGGATACTGAGAGGTGAGCTGAAATGGGTTGCATGATGTGAAATTTAAGAATCAATGAAGCAATTATGTTAAAAAGAAAAGACAAGAGGAAACTACTTCAGAGAGGACAATCATGAGCTAGTAAGAAACTATTTCCAGGCATATTATTTTAGAGAGTTACACAATTAGCAAATGATCCTTTAGTGACAGCCCAGGTAAAATTGGATTTGGGCTACTTTGTATATGACATGGACCATATCTAGTATAGATTACTTTCCCCTATATTTACCTTTTTTGATCATAATAGTTTGATTATTCAGTTAATAAGCATCCCGGGGAAGCTATAGATGGCAATGCTATTTACTGTTGTGATTTTTTCTCATTTTCTTCATATCTTTTTCTTTATTTTCTTGATTTCATTTCTTCTTAAAATTTCCAAATTATCATAAGAATTGTATATTAATAAATATAATGCAAGAAGTTTGTGATGAGGCTACAAAATGAGTCAGTAACTCATTTAGCATATAGGAACTCATTTAAACATTGTAGGCATTCTTTGGTGTCCTTACATCTATTTTTGTTTCTTCCTTCTTTTTACAAATGTCTATGAATATGCTCTCAAGTAAAATTTGGAATGGAAGTATCTTTGGAATTATAAATTAATATCAATCATCTTAGGACTCAGGAATGTATATTAAAAATAATTGAGTTGAAGCTAAAAGGAGAATCATCATCGTAAGTTGCTATAGAGTTAGAAAATGGTTTAGAAAAGGCCTGTAATATTGATGACTGACGGTCCTCTGAGACATGTGGCCTGTTAAAACAATCTCTCTCTGTTGACTGCAGATCAAAAGCCATGAAATGGGACAGATGCTATGTTGAAGATTCACAAACCAGAAAACAGGTCAAGATCCATAGTAGCACCATAGCATTCTAAATGATAGCAGGAAGTGCTCAACGAAGACAAAAGACAGGGATTAAAGAAAACAAACACTGAAAAGATACTAGGGTAGAATTTTGTAACTCATTTATCTATTTAAAGATTTATTTATTTTTATTTATGTTTATTGGTTTTGCCTGTCTTTATCTGTACATACCACACATATGCCTGGTGCCTATGGAGACCAGAAAAGGCCAGAAAAGGTGTCAAGTCTTCTGGAAATCAAGCTCAGGTTCTCAACAAGAGCAATGAGTGCCCTGAACTGCTAAGCCATCTCTCTAACCCTTTATTTTTTTCATATGACTAGCTCATCTTCTAGGATGAAGACTCATCTTCTAGGATAAGGATCGAAATGAGAAATCCAGATGAGTTTGAGAAAATAATTTGCTTCCTTAACACTTTCAAAATTATTGCCAATATTCAATTTGTCAAAATGCAAACTTTTCAAACTGAACAATTGTTAGACTCTATCAGAATGAACTCTGGAGTTCCAGCTTTGTTATCGCACCTGTAAAAAAGCAGTTACTCAATACATGGTTACCAGGTGGGATTGTAGCTCTTAATTCCTTTCTCTAAATCCAGTCATAGAAATTTTCAGAGAAAGTCTATTAAGATTATAGAAATTATGTTAGTTACAGATTAACTTTATTATGTTCTTTTCAATAAACATGTTTTAATATGTGAGAAGACTCCAACTGCTTTCAAAAGGACATAATTTTTCTCCTTCTATTGAAAAGTGAATCCTTTTCTCATACAATACATCTTGATTACAGCTCCATCCCTCTACTCCTTCCAGTTCCTCCACATCTCCCCTCCTATTAGATTCACTCCCTTTCTGTCTCTCGTTAGAAAAGAACAGGCTTCTAATAGGTAGCAACAAAACATAACAAAATATAATATAAGATAAAACCAAAGACATCATATTAAAGTCGGAAAACCAACAGAAGGAAAAGAGCCCTAAGAGCAGGAACAATTACTAGAGACTCACTTATTAACACACTCAAGAGTCCAATAAAAATACTGAAGTGAAAGCTATAGAATGTGCTCTGAGGGCCTAGTGCAGACCTGTGTTGGCCCTGCTCTTGCTGCTTCTGTCTCTGAGTTCATATGAGTGTTGATCAGCTGATTTAGAGGGTCTTGTTCTACTTTGATGTCCTCCATCTCCTTTGACTTTCATTCTTTTTGCCTCCTTTTCCGTGGGGTTCCCTGAGATTTGAGGGAAGGGATTTGGTGGAGACATGTCATTTAGAGCTGTGTGTTACAAAGTCTTTCTCTCTGTCTCTGTTTCTCTCTCTCTCTCTCTCTCTCTCTCTCTCCTGTATTGTCTGCCTATGCTTCTTTCTCTGTATTTGTTCTTATCTGCTGCAGGAAGAAGTTTCTCTGATGATCATCAAATAGGCACTGATCTATGAGTTTAGCAGAATATAATTAAGAGAAATTTTATCACCATGATTGGTAGTATTTGGTTATTAGTATTTGTAGTATTAAATTTCTAGGAGATCTAGTCTCTGGTTCTTGGTCACCCAAGCAGTGTCAGGTATGTTTTTTTTTTCTCATGGAGTGGGACTTAAGTCAAATCAGACATAGGTTAGTTACTACTACAAGATTTGTGTCATTATTACTCTGCCATATTTTCCCCAAAGGACAGCATTGTAGGTTAAAGGGTTTGTGGATGGATTGCTGGATCTCCCAAGGAGGGGAAGCAGAATAGATTTTATGGGTGTACTGTGTAGGGGGACTGGAACAGGAAGATCAGGTGAGGAGAGGGGAGATGGGGTTGAGAGAGGGAATGTGGGGAAAGACAGCTAAATTGAGGGGCATTTGTGGAGTAGTATGGAAGCCTACTGCTGTGGAAACCTCCTAAAATTAGGAAGGTAATCATAACGAAGTCTCCAAGTAATGAGGCTGATGGAGTTCCAAGTGGATATCTCTTGCCACCAAATGAAGTTTCCAATTCTAAGACTAGATTATATCCAGTTGAATTGTTGGTCAAAGGGGTCCTATAGAAATCCCCAAACAACCCAGGCTATTGCTAAGACAGTAAGTTACTCTCCACAACCTGACAGCAAATCCCAATTGCTGAAGGGAACACCCGCACAACTCACTGAATATGGAGAGGCCAGGCTGGTACTTTCATAGAACCTTCACGTCTATGTTTTAGTATCCTTGGTATGGGAAAGGTATTCTTCATGCTACCAAAAGAGAAGCATAAAAACTGAAGTGACATATATTTAAGCAATACACAATAGCTGTCGACATCAAGAATATGACATTTAAAACGACTGCTCATCTGCATCTTAAGGAGTTTCTTCTAAACTATTTCACTATGAAATTTAAGTATTCTATATGGAAGAGCATTATTCCTTTGCTAACAATCTCATGCTCAACATATGATATTCAAACATATGAGAGACTAAAATCAAATGCTTCTTTATTTGCTCTTAGACAGTGCAGGCAGTCTAACATCATCATAAAAAAATTGTAAGTTAACAAGTAAGATGATGAGAATGAGAAAAAAGATAAACAGACACGAGTATTTGGAAAATTAAATAAATTGTTGGTTTTCCATTTTTAAGGAGAGAATGCACTCTAATTTAAAGGTATATATGCACTTAGAAGCAGTATTTCATCTCTCCCTGATTATTACATTGCAGAATTCCCTGTGCCTTCTCCTTCCTCAACACCGCTCTTAGCTATATATTTATTCTTTTTGGATGAAAAGGCAAATGTAACTATTTATAATCTGACTTCCTTTTATGAATACCCAAAAAGTTTAAACTATGTAGCTATTATCTACCTCAGCACCTAACTTACACACAGGTTCATGATACAAGAAGTATGGACATTGTTTATCATTTCTGTATAAGAAACCCGAACGTGACACAAGAAGTCAGAAATATCCTGAAAGAGACCATAGGTATAATGTAGAGTGTGAGACTCTCAGACTCTTAGAGAGAACATATAAAAAAAATCCACAAGACCTTTTGATGATGGATCTTTAGACAAAAAATACAAGGAGTGTTAATTTTGTATATGTAATAAAATAGGAAAGTATTGATAATTTAAGCTATATAAAAGTTTAAAATTTCTTTTCTTACAGTATGGGTAAAAGCCAAAACATAAGCTGTGGAACTGGAGAATGTGTTTTCAGGCTACATCAGATGAAAGACTTGTATCTAAAATATGCAAAGAAGCCTCCATTTCATAACAAGAAAACGGTAACTAAGAAATAGTGTTAAAAGCTGATCATCTCCCTCAAAATATCTGTAAGTAGCAGCTAAGTACATGAAAATATTCAGCACAAATTTGTGTTTATTGATAAAAGAAATGTAAAATGACAGGGCGCATTAAGACACTTTGACTTTTCCTTACAAAGCTCAACATAGTCTCCCTTAATTCAGCAATCATTTGCCCAATATGTTTGAAAATTTGTGGTGAGGAAGGCTAAGAAAGGCTAGCCTCTGTCCACGACATGGCTGTTAAACATGAAGTCACCCAGCATCTTTTGGTTACCTGCACAAGAGCTACACAAGATCCGGAGAGTTAAAGTTTTCAGTATGGAGAGGAGAGGGGCTCCTACTGCCCGCCTCAGCTGAGGAGATAAAGGTAACTGATGACTGCTTGCAGAGCCATTTCTCCTGGATAGGGAGTCAACCATTGGTTGCCCATGTCACAGTGGATCACTCCACACCCATGTGCATATAGGTAGCAGTGTTGAACTAGTGGCTTATAAAAATTAAAATAAGTAGACATGGATTTGGGAGAGATATGGGAGATATATTAGCTAGAGAGAAGTGGGGAATGGATGTGACCAACATACATGTATGAAAGTTTCAAAAATTATATGTGAATACAGCATTTCCATTCAATAGGGCATAATTTATCTATAAGCATCAATCTTGAGAATCAATAAAATGTCTTTCAGTAACAAAATATATTGGCTCATTCATATAGTAGATTATTGTTCAGCAACAATAAATAATCGATGAACTCACACAAGACATAGAAATAAGTTGGTGTATTTGATGTATTTGTGTAAAATAATTTACTGTAAAAAGGATA
Source organism: Ellobius talpinus (assembly GCA_001685095.1). Taxonomy (NCBI): domain Eukaryota; kingdom Metazoa; phylum Chordata; class Mammalia; order Rodentia; family Cricetidae; genus Ellobius; species Ellobius talpinus. Next base: position 5,515 of record LOJH01025078.1, read on the forward strand.
AATGTTTTTGGAATCCCAGTTGGGGCATCCTGACTGCCAGAAATGATTGAGACGCAAAAGTTCAGTGGTGGTTAAGGTTTCAGAGGATTTTAAAAAAGGTTAACTATGTTAAACATTTGACAACATGCAATGGTAAACACTCATTGAACTTTATCCACAAATAATAAACTTTAATACATATGAATTAAAAGTTGCTCTGGCATTATTGCTTAGTGGTTGTGTGGTAGCCTAGTATTATGAAGTCCGAGGTTCAATCACTAGACCTGACAGAAAAACATATATGGTATACCACACAAAATATGCAATTAATCTACACATATTTCATATATATCCTGTATTTGGTATTAGGAGACGCTAGACATAATGAATAGTACCAGTAAGTGATTTAAAAGAATAAAAAAATGCTTAAAATTATCTCACTAAAAGGAAGGAAGAAAATTATGCTGGTATATTTGAAACTGAGTACATAAGAAAGCTAAAACTGAATTATTTACTCTTTGGGTTAGGAATTCTGACCCTGGATGTTTGAATAAGACACACACACACACGATTTTATGTTTACTTAAAAATATAAAAAACATATATGAATGCATGTATATAAAATGTATATAGTTCATATGAAGCTGTACTACTTGGGATGATAAGAAAAAAGAAAAATAGAAAATTCTGTTTCTGGATTGGAGTGATGGCTCAACAGTTAACAGCACTGGTTGTTCTTCCAAATGGCCTAGGTTTGATTCCAGCACTAAGATAGCGGCACACAATTGCCTATAGCTCCAGTCCTAAGGATTCCAATGCCCTACTCTGGTCTCTAGAGGCACCAGGCATGCATGTGGTGCACAGACACTACCTGTGTCTGGAAAACACCCATATATACATAAAAAATAAAATTTAAAATATAGAATTCCGAGAGTCATCAGCATATAAACGGAGCCTGTACAATTCAGTAAATGGAGAAGCTTGGTTGGAGGAGAAAATTCAGGCATGACCTAGTGGTCAGCCTACCTGGAACATACTTCTAATAAAAAGCATGGCATACCACATTCCTGAGTATTCCCAGGAGTCAGAACATTGCATTCTAAAGTACCATGAGTTATTGGTAGCTGACCTGAGGACAGGTCTGCACTCTCCACATGTCCTTTAATGTGCTTTTCCTGCACTGGAGACCCTGGTGTTATGAGTCCTCGCTGTCCAATCTGAATAATGTGCTAACCAACCACAGTCAATAGGCTTTTACTATGTAAGTGGTTGCTCATGTGCAGTAAAACAGAAGCTCTTCCCTGAAACTATCCCCTGGGTTGTTTATGCCTGACCCTTAGGGATGGCTCTCTTGTTGGAAGATGCCATGGCAGTTATGGTAGTTGGTGAAAGCCAGTTTTCGGACTGTTGAAGTAGGTTAAAAAAAGGGGCAGAGGCTAGATTATTTCTTGGAACATCAGCCTGAGACATGTCAACTCACAGCTAGCTTACCAGACACAATGGTTTCGTATGGAAATAACTCTGAATACTGTGCATATGTGCTTAAGTTTCTCTCTTCCAGTAACTCAGAGGATCTGAAAACAACGGCAGTGAACACACCTGGAATTTGCATCTTGGCTTTTAGTTTTCTCCAATAAGAGAAAGCAGATAGATGTCTTTGGATAAAAGCTGACTCTGGGATGAGGATGTAAATGGAGATAAACCCGGTGATTCTTTATTGACAGAGAGTTGTAGTGTATTTGAATAGAGAAAGAAAGAAAAAAGCAAGGAGGGAAGGAGGGAAGGAAGGAAAGAATGGAAGAGGGGGAGGGAGTGAACAGAAAGGAAGGGAAAAAAGTGAAGAGAAGAAAAGAGCGAGCCAACAAGGAACGATGGAGGGTAAAAAAAACCAGACAGATGAGCCAGCGTTGGGAATTTCTAACAACAATCAAGGTTAATACAATTTGAGGAAAATATAAAGAAATTAAAATATAAACATAGAGTGAGAACCTTTATATCTTTGATGTACCAGCTTAGGGCAAGGAAAATCTGCCATATTTTATCTGATTTAACATCATCAACTTTCTTAACTGCTAGGATTTTATACCAATTAAATTTCTGGCAATTATATTTAGAAGGATGATCCTAACATCAAAGTTTGTATGCTTTACTCTTAACCTCAGCTAATCAATATTAAAGTGACCCTCTCACAAAATTATTTTAAACACTGACTCAAACATAGTGAACTAAAGACTAGACTTTCACATGACCAAATCCATGCTCACTTCAGTTGCATGTTTGTTTCTTATGTCAAATCTTCATGGACGTTTTCTTTTCTGATATATACATGCTGACTCCCATTGCAACAATTCAAAATAAAAATTATGTTAATTATCTCATGCAGTTCAACCTAATTAAATTTAATTAATTGATTTTGTTAATTCCAAACACTGCCTTTGGGAAGACTTTTCTTCTGGATTAAAGCAGGCAGAAAATCCAAGTTCCCCTTCATCCTACAGCTTGACCCGCAAAGCTTTTGGATTGGCCAATGGGGGCAAGGGAAATGAAGAAACAATAGAAACATAGGCAGAAAAACTGGGATTGGGTGAGATCTGTGCTTGGATGGAGATGTGCCAGCAGCTCAGAAATGCAGTGTATTTCTTAGATACAGATGAGGGAGGAGGATCAGATAAATTCATTAGGGAGCAGTCTCATGTTTCAGTCATCTGAGTGGAGGAAGCGGTAGCTAATACTTTCTGCGCATACTGTCAACATCCAAACGCGGACCAGGGCAAGACCTTGCCAGTCCCCTAAGCCTGATATGGGAAAGACCTTTCCATTTCCATGAAGTCCTTGGCATAGCCATGCTCTTGTCAACAATACACATTCACTTAGGATTTCACCTGTTCTCCACAATTCTGCTGTATTTAGGGAGAAATCCTAAGATATATAGATGTTTAAATGGAGTATGTAACTGCATCTAGCAATTGATAGTTCTGTTGATATAGGTCCCTGGAACTAGAAAGATAAATCTTGCATCAAGTGATTGCAGTGCAAGCAGGAAGCCATGAACCTTGTCACAGGATGCATATAAAACAGCTGGTACAGTGGTACATACATACTTAGAATGCCAGCCCTTGACAGGCAATGACAGGTAAATCCCTGGGGCTTGCTGACTAGCTAGACTAGTCTTATTTGGGGAGCTCTAGGTCAGTCAGAAATCCTGTCTCAAACATATAATCAACAAATAAATGAACAAACAGGACACAGTTAAAATATGATGATACTGAGAGTTGGGTGGTGGTGGCGCACGTCTTTAATCCCAGAACTCGGGAGGCAGAGGCAGAGGCAGAGGCAGGTGGCTCTCTGTGAGTTCCAGGCCAGCCTGGTCTACAAGCGCTAGTTCCAGGACAGACTCTAAAGCTACAGAGAAACCTTGTCTTGAAAAAACAATAACAACAAAAATATGATACCGAGGAGCTCCTTTGGCTTCCATGTGCAAGCACATGCACACATACACACACGTGCACACATTTGCAGATAAATGTAGGTTGTTCCTGGAATGCTGTGTGTTATTGTCTTCTCCCTAGCCTATTTGATCCATCTACTCCAAATTCCTTCCTCTACTCGCTCACTGTTGTTCTAAAGGGCACCATTTACTTAGCCCAATTAGTTAACATTTCTAGGGATTCTCTGGTTTTATTTTCCTTGTCTCTTTAATGCTCTGCCACAGAGGATTTGTTTACTGTGCAAATGACTTTAATTATTATGCATTGTGCAGAAAATCTTTAACTCTTTATTTCCAGTCCTGAATTTCACATAAATATCTAAGAATCCGCTTGAAATATCAGCATTAGTTACCAAATTTCATGAGACACAGAGGGTAAGCCCCTCACTGTTCACCCTGAGCCTTCCTCCATGAACACAGTTCAGGTCCCTGCTGTTTCCCACTTGGGATAATTTAGCAATGTTTGTTCTCCATTCTTAGGTCTCTGTCTTCCTTCCCCTCCTCATATCAAACAGCTTCTGGTAATCATTTGATTCACTTCAATTGAAAGTGTAAAGGTCTTTGTGTCATTCACAAACCTAGTACTTGGGATGAAAACAAATGATGTTTCCTCCATTTTGGGCAGGAGCCTCTTATCTAGGCTCCCGTCTGCTGCTCATATCCAACAGGACCTTCTTTAATATTATCAGGACTCAGCTTCTCAACAGAGAAGTTGCACTTGCATATGTTTTTATGTCTTCCTGTCTTTGCCTACATAACATGTTATTCTGAATCATCCATTGGTTCACAGTAGATATTATCAGATAAGAATTTTAAATTATATTAAATAAAATACAGATATGCCAAAAGTAAAAAGACAGTTTCTTTAAGAGCCTGTCTTATTCATTGTTCTCTTCAATAATCAATGTTTTATGAAAAGAGGCACCTCCTTGAGACTACTTTTGTCTATTTTTCACCTATTTGAATATTTCCTTTTAACAGTGTGTTTTTACTTACTCTATGTTCTTACCGCATATATTGTTCTTATGTTTAGTCATAGGTTAAACTGTGAAAAGCATCATCCAGTGTAGCTATTTAATATTTCCTCCATTTCCACATATGTGATAGCTTTCCCTATGAATTTCTCATTACTGTTGATAATAGTGATACAATGGACTTCATATTTGCATCTAATAAGGTATAACATGATTTCTTACT
>LOJH01025080.1:0-12449 GCA_001685095.1 Ellobius talpinus
GAGTATGGACCACCTCCGTGCCGTCTGGACACGGCAGTGCCAAGTGTGCGTGCTATGTGTTTTGTTTCTTTGCTTACTTTGTAGTGAGAGGAAGATTATAGCTTTCATACATTCTGTATTTCTGAAGCTTTTTGACATAAAAAATATATTCTTTTTATTAGGGATATAAGCAATAAATATTTGATACTGGTACAAGGAAAGAGTTTTATAATTCTCCTAAAATATGTGAATTTCTTTTAAAGCATGATATATAAAGTAATATGCGTGTGCATATATATATATTATTAGGGGAACTGTAGCTAGCACAGTACTTCAGAGGAAGAAATATGAATATTGATTTCTTTTTCCTCTAATGAGACATTACCTGGGAACCACAGCCAAGGTGTGACTATCCCAGCTGCTTAATCATCAGCCTTTCTCCAGCTGTAAAGCCAAGACATCTAACCAGATAAAGTGTTCTTGCTATGTCTCCAAGCATGCCTCCAGACTGACACAAACCCTGATTTTGAAAATGAATGGTTCGATCTGATTTCTTAAGTTCTCCGAAAGTTTTTGAGATAGCCTATTCCTAAATTTAGTACTTCACATTTACACACCAGAGAGTCATACAGTCTGCCTGCATTTTAAAAAGATCCCCCCCCATGCATTTGAAGCCCCCTTCCTCTTGTCTGTCCAGGGAGATAGAGAAACCTGGCGGGCTGTCTCCAAGGCGCTACCTCACTGCTGAAAGGCTGTCAGTTTTGTCTCCTGCCATCTGTTTTGTTTCCCCCAGAATCAGTAACCCCAGCTTGTTTCCTTGTGATCCCAGTCTCCAGTTCTTGTTGTCATTGTCCTCTTTCTATAGATCAATTATCACACACAAATTATCAGTTATACACCCAATGTGCTGCATTTAAATAAGAGCTTATCCCATGATGAAATCTATGAAAGGGTTAGTTCCTAGCTATAATGGCACTGTCTGAACATGAGGACAATATTATACTCCTAAGGCTAACACCAGGTGAGAAACTTTAGACTTCCGGAATGAGAGATTTTCACCTGCCAGCTTTATGTCCAGTTACCATCTCTAGCTAGATGTTCTCCTACCACTGACTTCCCCTGTAGGAAGTCACTCACTGTTAATAGTTTTGTTATTTCTTCTAATGATTTCTAGTTCCATTCTAACACTACACACACACACACACACACACACACACACACACACAAGGGAGAGAGAGAAACACATACATCCATACACACATGTGCACACACACACACCATGAATTTCTGTTTCTTGATTTTCCAGCCATCATTAGCTTTTGACTTCTCTCCATCTTTCCTCTGGGCCAACTTTTGATATTTTTTTTTATTCCTTTAGTTAGATAACTGTATAACTTTAAATGATTTAATTACACCTCCATTTCAGGATCCATTAGCTTTAAAAACTAGTTACTGACCTTTGTGCTCATAGAATATTAACATGCATTAGCTATTACCTCTGGGTGTAGCTTTTCTTTTACACCATCAGAGTTTGTAATAGTCGAATTCTGTTTCGTAAGCAGTATAACTTCTGATACTATTACTATGGGAAATGTTACTCACTGAAGACACAAAAGGAAATAATACTTGGCCATCAAACTTACGGTATTCAAAATAGAATATTCCGAGCATCTCCTGTGAATGGATGGTCTATTCTTGAGTTCCAGTAAACCATCAAATCACCACACAGTTTGTTTCCTATTTGAGTCACAGCATTCGGGGCAGTGTTATCAATACTGTAATTGGTTGTAAGTAGCGGAGACTCATTAACTTAACAAAGTCGCTGCTAAGTGAAAATGAAAGGGAAAAAATGAAAGGAAAAAGCCAAGAATAAATCAGCTCCAATCTTCCAAGACATTTAGATTGTGAAACTAGTGGGGGAGAGTGGTTTGCTCCAGGTGGAGAGGGGAGCATCACAAGCAAGGGGCGGAGCCTCTTTACTGACAGCTGTGTCGAGGTTGTGTGTAACTGGAGGAAGGTGGATCTTCAAAAGAAAACCATGGTGCTGTCAGCGGAAGGAAGAACAGAAGCGGTGGAGAGAAAACAGCATTTGTTGTTTGTAGTAACACTGGTAACATTGTCATCAATGAGTGATTTGGGTAATTAGCCATTTGATGTTGTCCTTCCCTGCCAGATTTTATGCTCTACGAAGAACATGTAAATATATTATTTGTTCTGCTACTCCAAATATCTAGGGCAGCAGCTAGAGCCTAATAAGAACTTAGTGAATAAGCATTGTTCAATGAAGGAGATGCTGGGGCTACTGGGATGTACCACACACACTGTGTGTATTGGTCCGTGAAGAAGTATTTGCAAGTAGATGAATTACATGATAGAGAAGGGACTGCTCTTCCCAAAGGCACGTTACCCTGGAGGAATACAGCCCATGCCTTCCTTGATTGATGTGTGAAAAGAAGGGTACCTCTCCAGACCTCAACATCATGACTGGACCCCACCTTTTATCTACCTACCGCCCAAACAGCCGAAATTGTACAAAGTACAGGCTGGAAGCTTAAATTTCAATTATTCCTCATGATGTCATTGCAGAAAGCCTGGGCGTGTCTGCAGCCAGGACAATACTTAATACCAGATCTAATATGTCCTCTGTAAAGCTCGCTGCTTTCCCAAGGAATCTATTCTTTTCCCTCCTGTCTGGGTATTTTCCTCTTAAGTGGAGGTATTTTCCTCACTCGCTGTTGTTCCTGTCTCTCCAGCTAAAGTATGGAGCTGAGGAAGAGCACACAGTGAGTCTGCTTCCTGGTCATGTTATAAGAGCCTGCTGGCAGGGCTAGGCAAACATGAAGGACTCACTAAGTTCTTTATGGAACCTAAGTAACCATCAGAAAAGAAAGTCTTTCAAAAATAAATGTCAAATGTTTATACAAATACTCATGCATACTCCAAAGAGATACTTTGTACACGTGTCTAGAGTAACACACGCCCCAAAACTGACAACCAAAGAAAGAAATTAAATATTTCTAAATCAAATTAGAACAAAAGAAACAACAAAGAAAGCAGAAATGATCTTCTCGGAGGGCTTCCGTCTTTTCTATCAATCAAGAAAAATGTTAATGAGGAGGGGTCCTCGGGAGTCACCAGTCCTCACCCATGTCAGAGATTTGGTTTCACTTTGCGAAGGCTGTTCATGGCCAGACTTAGGAAATCTGTAATTCATCTCTAGACAATAACTAGTTCTTACGGACTCCCAACAAAGAAGTCAACAGCAATATTTTTCTGTTTACATTCTTATCAGACTGTATCACAACCATCTGTTTTCAAGTTTGTTGTTGATGGCTTTTTTTTCCTTCTTCTTTTCTTTTAATCTCAAGGGATAAAATTCTCCACACTATTCTCTGAGCACACACACACACGCAAAGCTGCCTCCTCGTGCATCACTGTGGTTTCCACTGAAGCATCTGAGTACGTGGGGAGGAGACCCCCATATACATCTGGGACCAAAGAGGAAAAGAAGTCCCTATCTGACAAATTATCCATTCGAACTCAGCACACGCTAGGATCCGCCCTATCTCTGCCATGTCCGGAAGGACATGGTGTCTCTCAGCTCTGCTCAGAGGGCCTACGCGGAACACCGTGACAACCAAAGTAACTTTAACCTAGAAGACGGAGATAGCGTTGGGAATATAAGGATGTTGCGATTTTAAACCAACAATAGCTGACCTCTTGGCTCCGCTGTTCATCAACACCGATCCCCGGTGACCTAAGCAGCAAGTAATTTTCCTTCTTTGAAGAGAGGAGAAAGCATCCATTGCCAAGGAGGCAAGAGTGTTACTGGTCCAGCCAAAGCAAGTTTGAAGACTGTGGGGTTTGCTATGTTCCTGTATGGCTCTGGGCAAGCAGTTAACCTTTGGTGTCTCAGCTACTTCATCTGTAAAATAGGGATAGGAGCTGTGCACAGGTGTGATGCCTGGACTAATTAGTATAATTATCATTATTGATGGGAAAATAATGCTGGTCACTGGTATCATAGCTCCTATTAGCACTGGAATCATTTGTTTATATTTCCTCTACATAAGATCCATTTTATAGAAGTCTACAAATAAAATCTTATGACAAAGCCATTCCTATGCAGAGCCTGGGATGGTGCAGTTAAAACAGTCCGTGTCTACCTAAGTTTTACTCCCTAGTGGATGGTTTTTGATAATTTGTATTTAGATGTTTTCTAAACTTAGGTTAATTGTGTACAACACAAGAATACAAAGGAGTTTCTCACAACTCACTACCAAGTAGCAAACTGCATTGCAGAGGAATGCTTCCGTGTCAGCAAGTGGTGACACCATGACCTTCTAGAACAGGTCCAGCTGGAGCCACAGAGTCCAGAGTCATCAAAGTTGAGTTCAAAGTGTAAACTGAAGACATCATTCTGATGTCCAATATCAGCTACTTCTATGGGTGTGTCTGCCCAGTAAGGACCCCAGCTCAAGTATCCAAAGACCAGGATAGACAATTGAAGTTCATGACATGCCCACGTTACAAGATGGGAAGCAGGGCTGTAGGGGGAGTGAAGCGTCCTGCCACCAGGGTGCAGCTAATGACTTCATACGTCAATAAAAGTGCAATCAAAGAAATAAAAAAAATAAATAACCTTTCTCTTGATTCTGAGCTAAATGTTCCAATGGCTCTTCCTATGATTTCTTTACATATTGGCAAAAAGTGATCATGAACCATAACAGGAACCCTGGGAGGCTGAAGGTGCTGAAAAGGTCAATGCTCAACACCACAATGCTGTGGGCCTCTGTATCCTCAGTAGAGACACACTTTGTTAAGAAACTGTAATTCTGGTTACGCTTCCCTGCAGGAGTTCTTTCCAGGATCTGAGCAGACACTGAGACTCAATTCTCCAATGACCTAAGCCCTAAGTTACCTTCTTGATAGGTCAGACACTAAGAGATCTCATTTTTCCCTCACGTTTACTTCAGAATTCCATATAACAACTTCCCACCTGAACATTAAATCTGTGACCGTTCTTTCCTTCTTCCCCTATCCAATGAAACATAACAATTAGCATTTTTAGCACCATGGAAATTGTCAGCCCAACTTCCTTGGGGTACTACACCATTAAACTCGATTAGAAATACCTTCGTATCTCTCTGTGTCTGGCTTGAAGGTTAATAATGCCTGCCATCTCCTGAGAGGGGGCAAGGGACTGTATTTACAAAATGAAGACCCCTGTGTGACAGCTAGAGAGAGGACATTTCCACCTCAATCCACTAGAGGGTGGTTTTCCCGAGTGTGGAGAAGGGCCAGAGGTAGACCCCTCCCTTCCCTGTCCTGATGACTGCCCCTCGGATGGCGAGATGATGCAGCCTCAGTATCCCTGACTCCCAATTCTCACCTTCTGTATTTTTTCTTCCTAACAACACCACTCGGCAAATGTCAGAAGTCAGAGTCGGCCAGGTCAGAGGATGGTGTCAAGAAAAACTGGCCTATTGGACTGTCGAAAATAAACATCCGGTTTCAGCCTTCGAAATCAATGTTGAGTGAGATTCACTAGCCCATAATTCCCGAGTTTGAAAAGTCAATGGATCCTGCAGTCTTGCGTGTGCGGCAGAGTGAATGGCACTAGCGTGTTAGAGGAAAGTGCTTACATTATATATAATGCATAAAGAGATGTACCTAGCCTTTAGCACACCAGATGGTCCTGCTTAGAAGCCTGAGTTATCTGGGGAATGTGGTAGGGACATTTTGCAGCAAATACACTACTTGACTGACTTTTTTTAGGCCTCCCCACTTAGGCTGATTTAGATAATTTAGGGAGGAATATAAATTTTAGCAATGAAAGACAAAGCTTACTCATTTCCTAACACCCCCCACCGCATTTTGTAGTTCTTAAGAGGGGTGGGGAAGGGGCCTATTTTGGTGAACCCCGTGGAGGTGGTAAAGCGGAATGTAAGACGCTTTCCTTATCTGTAATTTTGTTCAGTGTAGCAAACCCTTTTTCTTGTTACAGAACAGTAAATGGGGTGTTTAATTTGGAATTCAATGTAGTCACGAGTCAAGGTGCAGCAGTTTTATTGCAGAAATACAATTTTATTGGAGGCTGAAGATTTAATCTACACCTTACGTAGAGAGCCATAAACGGCAAACCTATTTTACATTTTGCATAGCATCTGATATATGTAATTCCTGGCCTAATTTTAGAGTTTGAAAAGGTGGAAGAGTCACAATACATAGGTTTAAATTCTCCAATGCCTCAGCTACAGCTGATATTTTCAAATGAACGTTTTCCTGCTCTTTAGTCATGGCTCCAAAGCCATTTCTTCCCCATAGTGACTGAGTTTGTGCCACATCCCTATCACAGCTTTCTGACCAGGTGAGCCACAAAGCCACCCTGAGAACAACCCCGTGATGCAGCCAATGCTTCCTTTGTTTAATTTTGTCTGTGATGCCATTCAACTTGAAAGCAAGATGCCTAGAAGATGTAGGCACTTTGCTTCCTATTGTTCTTAGTATGTCTTAGGGTCGTATTTTGGTATCTGTTTAGATGCATGCATTGGGAATAAAATATCTGCAATGTAAATTTGGTAGGACTGAGTATGAAATAAACGATCAAATGCTTTTAAATGGAAAACTTTAATGACATTGGAATCCAAATTTTATGAATAATGCATTTTCTCACACACACACAGACAACACACACACAGACACACACAGACACACACAGACACAGACACACACAGACACACACACAGATACACACAGACACACACAGAGACACACACAGACACAGACACACACAGACACACACACAGACACACACACAGACACACACAGAGAGACACAGACACACACAGACACACACACACACATTGCCCTTCCATCTGTTTGTCTTTGAAGCAATATCCCGAAATCTACATTTTTTTACCTCTTCTTTACCACCAGGTGGCGCCCTTTGTTTATGGACATCTGTCCATTTCCTTTTTTTTCAAGGATGCTTCCAAATAAATAGCTCCAGAGCTAAAATACTGTTGCAAACACCAAAATTTAACACACTGATATAAAAAAGCTAAGGCTTTTCAGGCGTTGGTATAATAAACTTTGCTTCGAGACTCCTATTGCTGCTAGATTTAATAGTGCCCACATTTTCCCCCTTACAACTTCGCACACAAAACAGCAGAAAGAGCACTGTTGTGTGTGCCATAAACTGTGCCACGGCCAGTCTGCTTTACACGGCGCTGTCCTTCTATACTCTTAGCTTTTTGGCACCTGCAGTTAAAGAAAAACATTAAAATACTCTGCTCTAGGTTTTTGTTTGTTTTTCCTGTCTTAAGCCTAAAACTTTTTATATATATATATATATATCTATATATATATATCTTTAGACAAAAGAGACTGGCAATCAGTTGTCAGTACTAGAGGTCAGTACTAGAGGGTCAATTCTTCTTCCAGCCAAGTTCTTTCTTCAATTCAAAATCCAGTTCCAGGGAGTCTGAGACCATTTTAGCTGTGGTTCTGCTAAGCAAGCAGCTAATCCAAGCCAAATGCTTCCAGCCAAGGTACATTATTTAATAATTGTCTTCTTAAGAAATTAAGCAAAACACAAACAAAAGGCAATAATATTTTGTTTTACATTAGATTCTGGACTCGCTTGTGCAAGTAACTGTGGAATGAGTTCACCTGAGCCAGCTTGCCAGTGACTCCCTTGATCTGGAAACACCGCCCTTTTTCACAAGCGACCTTCTCCCATGGGATCCTTTTTTAAGGTAGATTATGAACTGGGAGCAGGAAGGTCTGTTAATGACATTCATTTGGTGGCATTGTGGCATTCCATATCTCACTGAAAATATCTGTTGCATTAAAAAAAATCTTCCCCCACAGAAATCTTGCTCTCCTTGTTCCTACCATCTTTATAATTTCCCCCCACATCTGCTAAGCACTGTGTGTGTGCTTTGTCTCAGTGGTCCCTCGGCCGGAGAATGTTGGCTCTGCTTGTGTACAAACGGGTTCTCTGACGGGAAGCTAAATGCACGTGCAGGAACCCTCATCCTTCCCATGCAGGATCACCATTTTCTGTCCGCTAGCACACAATAAAATGGTGGCCCAGGAAACAGTTAGCACACTGTGCCCGCCAGCTCTGTCTTGGAGAGGAGTCTGTTCCCTAATCTCAAATCCAAGCTGCTTTTTAAAATGCTGTTAGGCGGTGCCTTAAAAAGGGGGTTGTTATGTTTAAATAGACCGAACGTGTCCGTGTGTTGGTGGGTGGGTGGATGGGTGCGCAATGCCGGAAGAATCGCCCGTGTATGGGTGGGGAAATGACGGAAAGCCCTAGCCGAGAAGGGACGCTGAGAGCGAAGGCAGATCTCAGTCAAAAGCGCAGAGGTTCCTGGAACCGCCTCTAACGTTCCAGGGCGCCTGACGAATTTGGCCTTGATGGCTTCGCTCCTTTCAGCAATCACTGCTTCCAATTTGAGTTGAGAAATTTTAAAGATTTGGCAGGGTGTATTTTTTTTGTTTTGTTTGTTTTGTTTTGTTTCTAACATCTTCTGAAAATTAAAAGCAGCCCCATACTCAATTTTCACCTTGGAGTCCANATTTATTTCTTTTTCAAATGGGAGAAGGGAAGAAAGCCAGACAGACCACCCTTCCCTCCTCTTCCTCTGTTCTCATTTTCAGTGATTCCAAATGCTGCTGTGGCTCTTTTTTAAGTGTGGAAATTCTCGTTTTTCTACAGTGTTTCAGACTCACACAAATCCTTTGGATACAGCAAGGCACCAATTGCACACAGGAAACGAACCCGGTCGCGGCTAGAAAAGGCTGCCTGTGCTCATTTTCCACGAAGAGCAGAAGTCACGAGTGACTTTTGTTTGTTCCAAGCATAACAGCCCGAGTTTGGTGTCGGTTGGTCGGATCAGTTTGAACCTGTGAACCTCTGTCCCACAAAATTTAATTTGACTTCTTTCTATAAACATTTCCACTGTTTTCAAGTGTGCAATAAACAGGTTAAAGTAAAAACTCCTTCCCTCCATGTTCAGAAGGAATTATAGAAGGCTACTGTCTGCCGTGAGAAAAAGCCCTGCTGGACCCACCAGCGGGGTATGTAATGTGTGCTATAGACCACCAGGGGCTGACTGGCAAACACTAATACCTTTCTCACAGAATCATTAGTGTCAAACACAGTGTCAACGTGAAGGTTGACCCAACTGCCTGTATTTGCCAGCCTTTGTTTTTATTCTTGGCATTCACATTAAACACTAGCATGTAATTTTATAAATTAAATATATTATCTGATACACTGGTTTTCATCTCTTCCAGCAACAATGCATTATTTTGTGAGGATACTATCTAAAGTTGATTTTTCAGCGAACATTAAAACTCTCTCTCTGTCTTTCTCTCGATGCAATTTAAAACCAAGAAGAAGCAGTTAGCATTCATTTTCTTTTCTTGTTTTACCTTTTGAGATGAAATTAATGAATTTGTTTTGAAATTTAAATCTTAAAACAGTATCTGCCTCCAAAGGTTGGTCTGGAACTCATGGGGTGAGGTGTGCCTGCGTTTCTGGCCTGAGCTGTCAGTCATCACGTGAAATATAGTCTTTATTATAGCTTTACAGTTTGAGACCCTGCTAGGCTTCTGTGTGCACCAGGATTTGCTCTGTGTACCTCAAACAAAGCCAACCCAATACATTTAAGATTGTGGCTGGAAAATGTCATGTCAGTGGCCCCCAATCAGGTACTAGAAGAAGGATTCTGGGATTATTTAGTCCAAAAATTAAGTTTCATGTTCTTAATTGGTGTCATATCCTGTCCGGGGTCTACAGTGCTTAAATCAAAGGGAACACAGGAACCTGAATGGGAAACAAAGCACCAGCTCCTTTCATCCCCTGGCTCAAATGTTCTTCCCCTCAACACTAATTTTGGTTCGAACACTTTCAGGCAAAGACAACAGGAAACAGTAAACGTGGCAACACCGTGAAAATAATTTTTGAATGTACTCTCTCTCTCCATGTTCAAAGGGTGACTTCTACAAGCTTCAGAGGAAATGGCTGTACCATTAAACACCGTGCTGACGAAAACAGCCACCCCTCCAGCAGAATGAGGACCCCCTCTTCATTTCATAAATCTTTCCCAAGTACGCCAGAGCCAGGAACTGACTCTGCCTCTCACATCAGCAGCCTGAAGTCTTGGTACGTCAGAGCAGTGTGTTCAAAGAGGAGCAAGGGTACCTGACAAAAACTTCGCGAGCAGGGATGCAATTGTAACTGACAGCCAGATGTCTGCCCAGTGGATGCAACTACCCCATAAGACCACAGATGCCCAGAGACATCTCTACTGAGCGGTGAGTCTAAGGAATGATTGGCAGATCAGCAACAGTATCACAAACCAGCAGTGTGAACCACAAAGTTGCTGCAACTGATAAAGACTTCAGATGTCAAGAGTTGCAACTCAGTTCCTTCCCTCCACCCTCCCATCACCTCCTCTGGGATTCCTCCCCACAAACAAAAGCTTGTTAGTGGTTGAGAGCCCAGCAGGAAATGTTTTGACACCCAATGCCAAACATCAATCCATCACTGAAACCTTTAATACACTTAAGTGTTTAGATTATGGAGGCAAGCAGGGTTCCAATAGAAAGGCCCTTCCTTGTGGACTATGGAGACTTCATCATTCGACTAACTCCATACTGCCTGTATTGTTCTTCCTTCTTAGTCAAAGAATTTCATAAAGGAAGATATTAAAATTCAAATAGAAAGGAAATCTGTTTTAATTGTGATTAAAACAAGAACCAGCCTGAAGTTATTTTTCTTTCATTGTGAATGTTATAAAACACATAAAGTTTTCTCAGTAAAATATATATGTATATACTTGAATAGATGAAAATACATATGTAAATATATAGGTGTGGATGAATATATATGTGCATACAATCTCTTAACCTATCTTGGCACACATTCCTTCATGTCTTCATTTTTGCAAATATTCTTGAAAGGCTTTTCTTTTGTATTTGGCATGTGTTTGAGATTCGCAAGCTAAGCAAAACATCAGGACCATCTAGTCTAAATGTGTATTAGAAGTCTGGAAGAAACTCAGTACACATGTCTCACTGTGTGAAACCACTTGAAAGCTTAATTAATATTATCAAGTTAGATATGTTAGATATTTATCAAAAATATAACTATTTGGTGTGTTTAGTCTGTTAGTGAGATTTGGTGAACTTTTTAGTGTCTGTGAATTATTAGTTCCGACTAACAGCTTTTGAGCAACTAAAATGTATGTTCTTTTAAGCATATTCTTTTAAATAAAGTTTTTAGAGAGGTACTTAGCTGTAATATTCCATCTCCTTTTTGTGACTTCCTTGTATAGGGCTTCGGTATATAACACCGTAGGTTTGGGTTCCAAACCCATTTTGAGGTCTCTGCTTTCCCTAAGAAATATCGTAACCAGAGGCCTCTCAAAGTAGCTGATTTAACACAAGGTTCTTCCTGTGCAGCTGGTTGGGCACTCTGGTCCCCCCAGTTGCTTTCTTAGGCAAGTTGCTTCATGTAGATACATGTACCAAGTCTGCAAACAGAAGCCTCCCACGCACTTTCCTGGAAACAACACTTCCAGAAAATATGCTGACCAGGAAGAAACAGCAGGGGTGAGAGCCACAGCCAAGGCACTGGAAGCATCTTAACAAGCACTAATTAAATGTCCGTGCTTAAGAAATATGGCTTCAGAAAGCCAAATACAATAACTCCTTACAGATAGCTGCGGGGACTAACAAGGCTGGTAGGAAGCAGCACATTAAGATTGGTGTCCCGAAGTCTCTTAGACCCATTAGTGTTTGGAGGTGGCATTCACTTCAAGAAGGGGCTCCGGATGCAAAGTGGCCTTTCTGCTGCTGTCTCCACTCCCGTCCAAAGGGATCTGAGCATTTCTTCTATCTAATACATCTCACTGAAACAACAAAGCAACTGAATATACATACGTGCATATAAGCAAACATACATACCTATGTCATTAGAAGCTTCAAAATCTGTTTGGTTGTTGTCGGGGCTTGGGGGTTTTGTTTGTTTTGTTTTTTGATGAATATAGAGTCATCCTGAAACATATTTCTGTACTCAGAAACAAAAGTCAGGAGCTGCACTGGGTCACAACACTGCTGCCTGCTCCAATACACAGTAGGGATTTTTTATTTGACCACTGTTCATTCATTTACTGAGTGGACGTTTCTTCAGTGGTTACTTTATGCCAGGCCTGGACTAAGTTTTGTAAATAAAGTGACCAAGCAAACAAGTGTGGTCAGTAGCTGCCTTCCAGAGAGCACAGCCTGTACTGTAAGGCATGTGTCGAAGTGATGGGTGAGTGGAAGGAAGGAAGGAAAGATGGATGGATGGATGGTTGAAAGGATGGAAGGAAGAATGGGTGGAAGAAAGGAAGGATGGAAAAAGGAAGGAAGGATATATGGATGGATGGATGGATGGATGGATGGATGGA
>LOJH01025081.1:0-19635 GCA_001685095.1 Ellobius talpinus
TTGCTAACTCTCACATCTTGATTAACCCATTTCTATTAATCTGTGTATCACCATATGACTGTGGCTTACCGGGAGAGATTCTGCATGTCTGACCTGGTAGCTGGCTCCATGGTGGCTCTCTGACTCTGCCTCCTTTCTCCTAGCATTCTGTTCTGTCTTACTCCACCTATCTAAGCTGTTGTCCTATCCAAAGGCCAAGTCAGTCTCTTTATTTAACCAATGAAAGCAACACAAGAAAGAAGACCCTCCTACACTAGCTAGATGTCTTAGTTGGGGGTCATCCTTTTGATTTCCTGGGGGTTTCCCTGGCACTAGGTTTTTCCCTCACCCCAAAATACCCCCATCAAGACATTTCTTTTGTTACTCTCCCCCTCCATCCTGCCTCCAACCTTTCTCCCACACCCAGCTTGCCCAACCTACTCTCTCTAGATCACATCCTTCCATCCCTTCAAACTCTGCCCCAACCCTGGAGATCTTTCCTATTTCCCCTTACAAGGAAATCCATGCATCCCTCTTTGGGCCCTCCTTGTTATCTAGCCTCTCTGGAGCTGTGGATTATAGATTGGTTATCCTGTAATTTATTCCTAATAACTATCTATGAATGAGTACACACCATGTTTGTCTTTCTGGGTCTGGGTTACTTCACTCAGAATGATTTTTCCAGTTCCATTCATTTGCCTACAAATTCCATGAGGTCATCATTTTTTTTACAGCTGAGTAGTACTCCATTGTGTAAATGTACCACATTTTTCTTANGGAAATCCATGCATCCCTCTTTGGGCCCTCCTTGTTATCTAGCCTCTCTGGAGCTGTGGATTATAGATTGGTTATCCTGTAATTTATTCCTAATAACTATCTATGAATGAGTACACACCATGTTTGTCTTTCTGGGTCTGGGTTACTTCACTCAGAATGATTTTTCCAGTTCCATTCATTTGCCTACAAATTCCATGAGGTCATCATTTTTTTTACAGCTGAGTAGTACTCCATTGTGTAAATGTACCACATTTTTCTTATCAGTTCTTCAGTTGAGGGGGCATCTAGGTTTTTTCCAGGTTCTGGTTATTATGAATAATTCTGCTATGAACATAGGTGAGCAAGTGTCCTTGTGGTATGATTGTGCATCCTCTGATTGTATGGACAAAATTGTACATCTTGGTCTTGAGATATATTGGAGGAAGGATTGTACCTGCCATGGGTGTCATGATGGGGGAACCCACAGAAAGACCTGACCTGAATTGATGTGAGCTCATGGATGCTGGACCAATAGTCAGGGAGCCTGCATGGGACCAACCTAGACCCTTTGCATGCGTATGACAATCTGACAGTCGTGTAGTTTGGTTTCTTAGTAAGGCTTCTAACAGTATGAGCAGGACCTCTCCCTGGTGCTCAGGTGGCTTTTGGTAACCTGTTCTCCATGCTGAATTACCAGACCCTACCAGGGAAGGATCTCAGTTCTGCCTCAACTTGATGTGTCGTGCTTTGCACAAACCCATGGGGATGCCTGTCTCTTTCTGAATGGAGAGGGAGGAGGAGTGGATGGGGAAAGGGGTAGATGGGAAATGGGAGGGGACAGGAGGAGAGGAGGGAGGGGAAACTGGTTTATGCAAAATAAATGGGAAAATGTTATTTAAATAAAAATTTAAAAATGAAAGTATTTAATTTTGATTTTTTACAGGAGCCCACAGTTGAGAGATTTTGAACTTTTAAAAGAGACTTTGGATTTTTAAAGAGACTGAATACTTTAAAGAGACTGAATTTTTAATGTGTTTGAATTTGTAGAGACTGGGTGAATACTAATATTATTTATGTTTTATACTGTGATATTGTGTCATCTTGGGATACATAAAAAAGGGAAAGTTCTAACTTAAAAGTGATGTGTTTGTATATAAAGTTGGAAAGAGGTCAGTTGTGCTTGCTTGTTCTAAGCAAACTTGACATGAGCAAGGGTCATCAAGAGGAGGAAATTTCAGTTAAGAAAATGACTCCATCAGATCAGGCTGTAGGCGGTCCTAAGAGTGTTTTCTTAATTGAGGTGGGAGGACCCAGCCTATTGTGGATGGAATCACCCAGGAATGGTGTACTGGGTTCTATAAGAAAGCCCCTGAGAAAGCTAAGTGGAACAGGACAATAGGCAACACTTTTCCATGGCTACTTCATCAGCTCCTGCCTCGATTTCTGCTATGCTTCAGTTCCTGCCCTGAGTTGCTTTTGATGGTGAACTGCTATGTGGAACTGTGGGTGAAATAAAGCACATCCTTCACAAGTTGCTTTTGGTCATGGTGTTTCATCACAGCAATAGTAACCTTAACTAAGCCAACTATAGTTCTTTGCTCACCTCAGCTCCAGTCATGATGGGGTCGACACTGAATACATCAACAATTTTACTCTAAGTTCTTCATCTGTGCTGTTCTCTCCATTTTGCCGGTAGCTTTCCTTGGGATCCTTTCCCTATTTTCCTAAAATAGCATCTTTTCAATGATGTCATCCTTGACCACTCAGTCTGAAACATGCGATTATATGTATTATTGTTTTTATGTCCCCTTTATACACCCCGACAGCTACTTCCTGAAGACTGAGATGTGAATCAAAAAATCTCCATTATTTTATTCAAGAATGTCTTTTCTTATTTCTGTCTTCTGGTTTTACTAGAATGCAGCTAGAGTGTAAACCTTAGATTCTGGTAACCTTAGGATTTCTGTCATGATTGAACTTATAACTGTGAAATCCAGTCTTGTAGTTTCAGCAGAAGAGTATACTTAGAGTTAGAGTGCTGTTTATGGGCCTCTGCGTACCGATTTCAGGGAAGCAAACGTGTGAAAATCCTCTCTTCTGTAAGTTGGGAGACCCACTGGAGAGCATTCTGCATTCTGGGTTGGCAATTGCTGCAAAGTCAGGCACTACTCTAAATAGACAGGAGATAAAATGGGAATGCAGCATTTTTCTTTAAGATAGCTAAAATTAAGCTTCTAGGAATGGGAGAACTATTCCCTTACGAAAGGAGGTGGTTGCAATATTTTATTTTCAGGAAGATAAAATATTTATTACTATGAAGCTTTAAATGTAGTTGATGATATGAGGTCTGACACCCTAGACTGTGTAAATAATTCCATTGCTCAACTGGGAGAACAAGTGCTGATGCAAATTTTTTGGAGGCATTTCAGTCTGTATGTATTGACGTGCAGTCAGGGCTGGTTTCGTATCTAAAAACAATTAAATATATTTGAAGGAGTATATCAAAACATATTTAGTTTCTTTTGTAATTTATACCTCTCCTTTTTGTAAGGCAATCAATAGCTCCCTAGATTAATATACAAGGGCTGAAATGTCTTAGAACTGGAACAAAAGGAAAAGAGTAGCATAAGTGTCTTACAAAACAGGTTTCCAGCCATGGGGCTTTGCTCTGCTGCTCTTTTCCACAAGATACATTAGGAAGATTCCCACAGAGGCCAAAGTTCTCCACCAAAAATGATTTCTGGGTTTGTTAATATCTTAATCTGGGCATGCAGATTAAGATATTAAGAAACAAATCCAAAAGTTCTGCTCTATGTAGCATAAAAACAATTTAGTTAGCTTGTAAACAAGTTAAAGCACTTGAACCAGATGTTCTACCCAGAAAAACAACAACAAAATCAAAATTGTGGAAAATCTCCCTTTTACAAATATGCTTTACATAATGCTGAGCTGCTCCAATTTCTCACACACTTCCCAAGGCAAGGCCCTACTTTCAAATGTTCACTTAGATAACAAAGTGAGATAACTGTTGTCTTGGCTTATTGATCATAAGCTAGTGGAAGTTCTGGGACATTCTCCAAGAGTAATCATTTCCACACTCTAGACGTTGGTTTATAACTCAGTTTGAGTGACTTAAGCTTGTATTTGCCGTAGATTTATTAAACAATGTTTGTCTTCTCTATTTGGGACCGAGTCCAACTCTCTTCAAAGTGTCATCTGAGGATTAAGAATCAACTCAAGAAAGGGAGAGAGGGATAATTGTATTAATGCCTTCAGAAAGATTTTTTTCTCTTAGAAGTCCATTTTTAATAAATGTAACATTCTAGATAACTGTTATAGTTGAAAATTAACTTCTATTCATTTTCTTATTTTAATTTTTTATAAGGGAGAATGACATATTTAACATGGTGTTAATTTCCTGGATAACATTTAAAAACCTATAAAACTCTTCAGATTCAGGTTTGCCTAAGCTGATCCTACAATGTGTCTTTGATTTGAACTCAACTCACATGGCATTAGCTCATTGTCCCTTTCCTTTTTGACTACTATGGTAGACTGAATGTTATTGGATCCCAAAATGTCATAGAAAGTGGCACTATTAGGAGGTGTGGCTTTGTTGGAATGGGTCCGGCCTTGTGGAAGAAAGTGTGCCACCATGGGAACAGGCTTTAAAGATTCCTATGCTCAGCATACTGTTCAGTGTCTCAGTCAATTTCCTGTTGCCTGCAAGATGCAGCACTCTCAGCTACTCCAGCACCATGTCTGACTGCACACTGTCATGCTCCCTATTATAATGAAAATGGACTGAACCCCTGAAGCTGTAGCCAAGCCACCTCAATTAAATGGTTTCTTTTTAAGAGTTGCCGTGGTTATGATGTCTCTTCATGGTAATAAAAACCTGAACTATGACACCTAATAATCATTGTCCCCTACCTTGTCACCTCTAGGATTGCATTTCTTCTCCACATTATGACACTTAATATGATAATGACATTAGGGAACTCATGCTATGTTTTCTAAGCTGCAAGAACTTTCCTCGAATTATCTTGAAGACAAAATAAATTAATTTAAATATACACATAGAAAAGCATGTAGCAGTCATAAGCCCTATCTTAGTATCTGTTACAGTTATTCTGGTAGATGCTATGCAGGACTTCACACAAGAATCCTTGACTGGAGGTTTGAATTGAATTTGGCTTCCATCAGAGCTGACATCTGTAGACTAGGGGACAAGAGATTCTAATTTCTCATTTCTCTTCCAGATTCAGAATCAGTTGAGGACAGAGAGACAGGAACAATATAGATGGGAGTCTAAGGTATTGGAATTGAATTTGAGGTGGACACTTGAAACAATACAGCCTGCCTCAGTCAAGAGCTAGTCAAGCTCCAGGGTACCTTTTGAAGTGTTCAAGCACTACTTCTACATTTTGAACCTTAAAGACAAGGGCTAGTGAGGAGGCTCAGTGGGTAAAAGAGATTGCTGTCAAACAAATCTGATATGTCAAACAAATCTGATAATGTGAGTTCAATTCCTAGATTGCTTGTGGTGGAAGAGGAAAATCAACTTCTATAAGCTGTCCTTTGACCATCACACACATCACATACATACACACACATATACACACACACACACACACAGAGAGAGAGAGAACCAGAGACAGACGGAGAGATAGACACACATGACCATACACAATATTAAATAAATAAATAAAATGCAGTAATTTTTAAATATTATACCCAGAAATGCATTCACGCCACTACTGTAGAAGATGTTTATTTCCCCTGAAAATGTATAATTCTTCTACTCTTCTTTGACTAAACTAAGGAAAAAATCTAAGTATGAAGAACTTGGAAACCTGTGTCAGCCTGAAATTACTCCTTTATTTACAAATTATTCATGGAGCAAATGACAGAAATGAGCTGAACATGAGCAAAAATATCCTAAGAAAAGAGGTTCGTGTTTGTTCTTCCATGCTGTGCTTCAATACAAGGGTCAGCTGTTTATCCTGCTTGTACAGAACAATCAGAACCAGTGTGCAGTCAGGTCTTGCAGAAATTTCCAGAACAGGAGGCAGCTGATGGCCACATTGAGCACTCTCACTCTTTGATCATGGGAAAGTGAAGTCCCAGATGCAGAAGAATAGAATTAGATTCCTACCTCTTACCCTGCCAGCGTCTTAGTCCTGGTCCCCACTTTCTTATGTACTTTTTTTTATCTGCCATGGCAGCCTCTAACTGTCACAGTGAGTTACCTACCTGGGCAATTTCCTCTGAGATGCTCTTCTTTTGTTCTTTAGCTTGTGTTTAGGGTACTAGTTACATAGATGTCCACCATTACTCAATTATTTCATGGGCTCTGGTGATTTTACTGTGGACTTCTTTGGAATGGCACATTTGTTTCCTTATATAGTAAAAAAATACACATTTTACTTGATAAAAATTGACACATGATAAAAAATAAATAGGGAAAAATGATCTTTTGTACTTAGTCTTACCTGCTGGGTCTTTGTGAAACTGACTTCCATATAGAAGCCAGAAGTACAAAGAATTAATGGTGATATATGACTCTTGGCCTGCCAGTGGGCAATTTCTCTGTAAAACTGTGCATTTCACATTGACCTAAGCCCTTTGGCCAGAGATGGTGGTAAGCCTATAGGAATTCTTCTTTTTGAAAAAAAAATATTTATTATACATACTGACTATAGTTTCCCCTTTCTTTTCTTCTCCTCCTCCTCCCTTCTCCCACCCCACCCATTACTCCTCTTTCTCCACTCAAATGGGGTAAGGCCTCCCATGGGAATCAGCAAAGCATGGCACATTGAGCTGAGGCAGGACCAAGCTCATCTCCTCGGAATCAAGACTGAACAAGGCATCTCACCATAAGGAATAGGTTTCAAAGATCCAGCTCATGCATCAGGGATGTGTACTGGTCACACAGCTAGGTGCCCCACAAAAGACCAGGCTACACAATTGTCATCCAGATGCAGAGGGCCTAGGTCAGTCMCATGCCAGCTCCCTAGCTGTCCATCCAGAGTCCCTGAATTCCCACAAGCTCAGGTCAGCTGTCTCTGCAAGTTTCCTCATCACGATCTTGACATGCCCCCTCCCACTTGCTCATACAATTCCCCCACCTTCCCTTCAACTGGACTCTCAGAGCTCATCCTGGTGCTTGGTTAATGGACCCCTGCCTCTTCTTCAACAGGTAGTGGATGAAGGCTCTATGATGACAACTAGGGCAATCACCAATCTGATTACAGGAGAAGGCTAGTTCAGGTACCCTCTCCACTATTCTTAGGAATCTTAGCTGGGGTCATCTTTGTAGCTTTCTGGGAGCCCCCCTGGCACCATGTTTCTCCCTGACCCCACAATGGCCCCTATATAAAGATATCTCCCCCATTACTCTAACTCTCCATCTTGTTCACAACTTGATCATCCTGATCCCTCATGTTCCCATCCCCTTCTCTCTACTCCTCCTTGGCTCCAGTTTATCCAGAACAGCCCATCTATTTCTTCTTCCAGGGAGATCCATGCATCCTCCTTGTTACCTAGCTTCTCTGAGACTGAGGATTGTAGCCTGGTTATCCTTTGCTTTGCATCTAATATTCACTTATTAGTGAGTATATACTGTGTTTGTCTGGGTAACCTCACTCAGGTTGCTTTTTTTTCTAGAGCCATCCATTTGCCTGCAAGTTTCATGATGTCATTTTTTTTGTTTGTTTGTTTTTCGAGAAAGGGTTTCTTTGTATCTTTGGAGCCTTTCCTGGAACTTGCTCTTGCAGACAAGGCTGGCCTCGAACTCACAGAGATCCACTTGCCTCTGCCTCCTGAGTGTTGTGATTAAAGGTGTACATCACCACCGGCTGGCTCATTGGTTTTTTCCCCTCACTGAGTAATACTCCACTGTGCTGATATAAGATCTACAACATTTTCTTAATCCATTCTTTGAGTGAGGGGCATCTAGGTTGTTTCAAGGTTCTGGCTATTACAAATAATGCTGCTATGACCATAGTTGAGCATGTGTCCTTGAGGTATGGTTGAATATCCTTTGAATATATGCCCAAGAGTGGTTTTGCTGGGTCTTGAGTTGGATTAATTCTCAATTTTCTGAGAAACTGCCATACTGATTTCCAAAGTGGCTATAAAAATTTGCACTCCTACCAGCAATGGAAGAGTGTTCCCCTTACTCCACATCCTCTCCAACATAGGCTCTCATTAGTATTTTTGATGTTGGCCATTTGGACAGGTATAAGATGGTATCTCAGAGTCATTTTCATTTTCATTTCCTTGATAGCTAAGGATGTTGAAGACTTCTTTAAGTGTATCTTGGCCATTGGAAATTCTTCTGTGGAGAATTCTTTGTTTAAATCTGTACCCCATTTTAATGGGATTATTAGGTATTTTGATGTCTGGTTTCTTGAGTTCTTTGATATTTTGGAGATCAGTCCTCTGTCAGATGTGGGTAGTAAAGATCTTTTCCCATTTGAGCCTAAAGGAATTCTAACTGGCCATTCTTCCGCTTGTATTGAAGCTCACCGATGAGATGGCAAGGACGTTGTTTAACACATTTTATCACATTGCTGCAGGTTTGAGGGAGTAGAGCATGAAAGGAGGAGGGAACGAAGGGTGTTTTGTAATTAGAGAATCCTTTTCGGGAGAAACTCTCCTAGTGAAGGAAGCAAAGCCAACAGGAGATTTGGAGTGAGGAGAAACCTGTGTTGTTTATACACACCTGACAAAGGGTTCCCAGAGGACTCTAGTTCTCTAAAGACAGCCTTCTGCATTCTCTAGAGACGAAGAGAAACAGACTGCAGAAGCCCAGCCCAGTCATTTTACTGCATCCCAAATAGTGGACTTAGAGATTTAGAGGACTTCAGCGAAAAGGAAATGAAGGTAGAAGGGAGATGTATACAGCAGAAAAGATACAAAGTGTTTGAATATTAGAAAATTTTAGTAGAGCTTGCTACTATTGGTACACAAAGAAAATAAAATTAATATGCTGGGGAAGAATATTAATCAACTACATGGACACAGGTTCTTCTGAAAAAAAGGAAGGGCTTGGGGATGGGCCTGTGTGGATATTTCCATTGTCACTTTCACACTCTGCCCTAAATGATGTCCAAAGAGACTTTTTGATGTATATATATATATATATAATTATACATCATATACATATATATATGTGTGTGTACATATATATGTATGATGCATTCTGTAGTGATATTTTGTTTAGGCTATAACAAATAAAGCTTGCCTGAAGATCAGAGTACAGAACTAAGTCACTAGTTAGCCATAGATGCCAGGCAGAGGTGGCTTACCCATGAATCCCAGCACTAAGGACACAGAAGCAGACAGATCTCTGTGAGTTCAAGTTCTCTCTGGGCTACATAAGACTGACTCTATCTAAAAGAGCAACAGCTCAGGCAAAGGTGATCCCAGAACATGAATCTCATGCCTTTAATCCTAGCACCAGGGAGATGGAAAGAGGACTGATATGGCTGGGCAGAGAAGACTGTAAGGTGGGCGGAGACGGGAGGTCAGAGCAGCCGGAGCATGCAGTTAGTCTGAAGCAATCTGAGAAAGCAATCAGTCTGAGGATAGAGTCTGAGGGAGTAGTCTGAGGACAGGATCGCCCCTTTGGTCTGAGCATTGGTAGAGATAAGAACTCTCTAGTGATTGGCTGCTCTGCTTCTCTGACTCTGGGTATTTATTATTAAGACCAATTAGAATTCGTGCAACAGCATCCTGAACTGCATACCTAGGGAAAAGAAAGTTGGACCCCATACCCAAGCTACACAGTTTGTTTTCGCTGTCTGTGGGGCCAATAACAGTAGAGTTCCTATAGAGGCTACATTTTGGTACTGCTGTGGGAGAAATTGAGAAATCGTACTCTTTTTAATGCTTTTCAAACTAGAGTCCTTCTGTGCACCTCTGGTGTGGGGGGCACGCATGCGCAGGTGCATATGTGTGTATGTGTTTGTGTATTTGTGTGTAATCTGCTGTTCAGATTCATGATTACTATTGTTGTAATGAAACACTGTGACCGAAAAGCAAGTTAGAGAGGAAACGGTTGTAAATAGTGCAGGAATGTGGAGGCAGGAAGTCTATGGAGGGGTGCTGCTTACTGGCCTGCTCCTCATGGCTTGCTCAGCATGCTAATAGAACCCAGGATCACCAGCCCAGAGATGGCACCTCCCTCAATAGCTGGGCCTTTCCCTATTGAGGAAAATGCCCTACAGTTTGATCTCATGGAGACATTTCCTCAACTGAGGGCTCCTTTCTCTCTGATTACTGTAGTTTGTGTCAAGTTGATGCAAAAATATCCAGTATGAGTTATCTGAGGGTATAGTGGGTAAGTTCTTTAGCCGACCAGTGACCCATATGCAGAGCTTGAATGATAATTCAATGACAGTTCAGACTAAGCATGGAGGAGAATATATTGGAGAGGATTTATTTTAAAGTATAAAAGTCCCATGAGTTAGAAATGAGCTAGTTAGTATACATGGAAAATGGTTTTCCTGGTTTGCAATAAGACTCCCTTGCTTGTTGATAGTACAATGGCTCTTCAAATGAGGTAACCAGCTAATAGTACCAGCATCCACTGAAAGCCTAGTAGAGGTGTGTGTCTGGATCAGGAACTCGGGTTTGATGCCATAAATCTGTGCCCCAACAAGCCCTCAAGGTGACTCCCAGCCACTCAAAAGCTAGCTCATCACTTCTCTAGACTAAATTCTTACTTACTTCAATCAAGGAAAATGATTAAATTCATGTCCACTGTAGAAATAGTCCACATGACCCGCCTCATTAAAACCAACTCAATAACCCAAAAGAAGAGGGAATCAAGGACCAACAACACCTACGTAAAAGACAGGCCAAGCACTGGCAACTGCAGTAAGTTACCAAGAAACCCTAATAGAAAGAAGGGACTTAGATGACAAAGAAAAGTCAAACTAACAGGAAAAATAAAATGCTATGAGCGAGGAAGACAGACTAAATAATCAAATAGAATAAGAGAAAAATTCAGTCTCTAGTCCAACAATGCAACACTATAAGAAAAATAAACATCTAACTCGTTTAACCCCCCCAGGCATTTTAAAACAGTAGGACATTACCATTTACATTTTATATCTAGGAAGGGAAGTGGCAAAAAGAGAGGTAATTTTGTCCAAAGTCACAAATTCACAAGTAAAATGAAGAGCAGGAATTCAGCTGGAAGAGCAATGAATACCTGTTACGAGAGGTTATATTTAAAATTCGGTTAATGCTTTGTAAGTGAAAAGTACGGAATTGGGAAAAGTGTGTGAGTAAGAAATAGAGCACAAACAAAGAGAGATGCAGTCCCTGATGGGATCTGGGATGGGCATGCCTTTCCAGCACCCAAGGCACAGGACCTTCCATTCCTTGTGGAAAATACGGAGTGGAAAGCATGCGCACTCTCATTCCCTCTATCGTTTGACCACACCGAAGCCAGTGTGTAGAGCTGTGGTCCTGGCAGGGCCTTTTGTGGTAGATACCATCTCACAGTACTCCACTGTTGAGTTTAAATTCCTTCCTAGTTTCTCAACTTTAATTAGCCTGTTATGACTTGTACAAGTAACTGGCACCACCCTTGTTACTCCTCCTCCTGGCCAGGGATTGTTTCAGAGTATCTTGTGTGATACTTATTCTGGCCTTTAACCATACCTGTTATATGAACAGGCTTTGTGTGCTTCTTTTCTACCAAAAGTATAAAACATTTGATTCTATTAAATTAGGAGTTAATTGGCTTTAATTCAGTTCAGCATTTGTTTTCTTTTATTTTGGTTTCTAGCTTATGATAGCTTCAAACGTTTGAAGAGATACATTTGACTAGCAATGATAAGCATCATAACTCCACTGAGACAGCTGCTATGATTGCTTGAACTTGTTCTTTAATTAAGGATGATTAAAATGACTTTTATATTTTCAGATTTATTAGTTTTATTGCCCCTCCTAGTCATATCGGCCTCTTACATACAAAGGCAATATTAAGATGTTCTAAAAAAAATAAAGGGACAGAATATCATGGCAGCTAACTACTCAGGACTCTGCCCTTGCTGAAGGGGAAGAGAAAATGATGGTTTCTGCTAGCTCCATGCAGATGTTTCTGGGGTTCCCACCAGGGCTGAAGTGCTTCAAGCTGCAGTAAATTATCAATACTTGGCTTGACAAATAATGAGAAGCTTTCTTTGTTTTCTCTCATTGGGGAAAAGGCCAGAGAGATAGCCAAGAGAATTCCTCCTAACCACAGATTACCAGACCTGGGTGAAAAGCTTGACCATTAAGCATTTGAGTGGAGTGTGGCTATATTTTCAGAGTGAAAAATTGTATTTCTACTACTTTTGAAATGAAAACTTGAGAATTAATATGTTTACCTATTAGAAGAGTACAAAAAATGTTGAGTATAAATTTAAGTAATTGGACAATGCATATTTCGCCATAATAACATTTTATGCAATTAATATATGTGCACAGTGCAAAAATCAAAACTACCAACAAATGTGGTATTTTTTTAACATTTACTTATTTTTCATTTGTTTCGTGTGTGTGTGTGTGTGTGTGTGTGTGTGTGTGTGTGTAGGTCAACTCGCAGAAGTCAGCTTCTTCTTCCTTCCACCATGTGTGTTCCAGGAGCTGACCTCAAGTCATCAGGCTCACAGCAAGAACTCTCATCCACAGAGCTGTATTGCTACTGCCCAACAGCAAGGCTCTTAGGATGAAATATCCCTCTCCTGTTTTTGGATGCTCTATTTTTTTTTTTCTACTCAGAAAGCAACCAAAGTAGACTGTTAACTTCAGGACAAAAAACTGTGGATGTTTTTCAGACTATTTTATATTTTCAGATAGTGAGCACATTGTGATTTGCTTCCCAGTAAATGCCTGGATTTGGCCTGTGTTCTGCTTCCTAAGATCAACAAACTCAAAGTCTCCCTCGTGAATTCAGGAAGTACTGGAGAAGCAATATTTCTATGTTGAAGAAGTGTGCTTTGTCTGAGATGCACTTTCACAAGGCAATGCGATTTTCTAAATCCTGACACAGGCAAATGAGTAAATATTGTCTGTCTTCTGCTCTAAAGAGCTTACCATAGGGGTTTTCAGTAAATGATGCTGGAGGAAGCTCCTAGAACTAGCCTTGAGAAATACGAGAATGAGATGGTGGCCATAATGGATATGCCCCTTGTTTATCAGGCATCTGCTGTGGTTTGTCTCTCAATGTGGCATGTTAAGATTTAAACCTTAAATTCAGCTACACCAAGAGATGTGCTGTGGAAAGCCGCGTGTCTTAATTAGGGTTCTATTGCTGTGAAGAGACACCATGACTAAAGCATTTAATTGGGGCTTGCTTACAGTTTCAGAGGTTTACTTCATTATCACCATGGTGGGGAGCATGGCATCATGTTGGCAGATATGGTGCTGGAGCAGTAGCTGAGAGCTCTACATCCAGATCTGCAGGCAACAGCGGGAAGAGAGAGACTCTGAGCTTGGAATGGGCTTTTTGAAACCTCAAAGTCCACCCCTAGTGACACATTTCCTCCAACAAAGCCACTCTTCCTAATCCTTCCCATTAGTACCCCTCCCCAGTGATCCAGTATTCAAATCTATGAGATTATGGGGCCATTCTTACTCAAACCACCATGCTGTGTAAAGATCCAGGCTGATCCAACACTCTGAAGCTAGTATTATTACTTCCTTTCTCATGGCTGTGACCCAGGACATGACAAGAGGAGACATAAAAAGGGAAAGATGTAGCCTGCAGTTCAGAATGCGCAGTCAGTGTAGCTAAAGGCAATGGCAGGGAGACCAGCTCTGGTCCGTGGTAGTGAGATGCTGCTTGGCATATCAGAAGGTAGAAAAAGAGAAATGGTGTGTGAAACTGGTTTTATACCTTTTTTTTTTCCGTATGCTGAAACTCAGCTCCAGAGAGAGCATTGCCTGTTTTCAGAGCATGTCTTCCCATTTAGTTAATATTCTCTGGAAACGCCTTCGCAGACACACCCAAAGTTGCTGCTCATGCTTAACAGAATCAAGTTGATTCCCTCTCCCAAAAAATCACAGTGACAGCCAGAAGTTAAACAGAGGCCTGTCCAGTTTCAGAGTCAGCGGGGTCTCTCTCACACCACATTACATGTCAGTTGTTTGCTCTGCTTCTTTTTTGAGGAGGTGCGCTAGAGGGATAAAAACTTGATGTATGTATACATCATGGAAAGGTTAAAATGAAATAATTAACATAGGCATGGCATACATATACTTACCACGGGTGTACGTGTGTGGTGGGGGAGGTATGGGTTGGATGAGAAAACTTAAAATCTCCTCTTAGAAAGTTTAGAAAATACAGTATATTTTATGTTGTTTCATAGAAGTTGAGAGCAGCTAGATAGAAAAACTGAAGAGAATAAGAAAGAGAAAGGAGGTGGAGACGTTGGTCACATTGAACACTATGAATGTTTGATAGGGAATGTTCTCCTTACAGCAGAACGAATACAACTGACAAGACTTTCGTCTCTCAGAGTTAAGCTGGACATGGTGGATCACAATTTGAGAGAAGAGAGAAAATGATCAGGACTTCAAAACCAGCCCTGACTACATAGTACATTTGATGCCAGTTTGGATTACTTGAGACCCTTCTTCAAGAAGACAAAAAAGTGAATAATTTAAATATGCTCACAATAAAAATGTGATTAATAAAGATAGACATATCAACTTGATCAGACAGAATGCACACATGAATCAAAACATACTGTCCCTCATAAATCTGTGCAAAACTGTGTCAGCTGAAAATATTTTAAAAATGCAATATATTAAAAAATAGACATTATAAATGATAAACCTCCTGAAATTTTCCCTCCCATGTAGCTGAAATTTTGTATCATTTGATCAATATTTTCCCATATCCCCATCCAAGTAACCTGGTAACAGCCATTCTATTTACTACTCCTAGGAGTCTGTGGGCTTTAAATCCCAATTACAAGTGGTTTTATGTGACATTTGTCTTTATTTCATTTAACATAATTATCATCAGTGCCATGCATTCTGTGGGAATGTCAAAAAATTTTTATCACATTTTTATTTTGTCCTTGGATATTGTGCATAAGGTTTTAGTAAACAGAAATCTGTATATCCCTTCAATGTCTAATTTTTTTATTTTGAAAATACACCTTGTAGAAAGAGTGTTAGGTTATATGATAGTTTGACATCCACTCTTTGTGTAGCCTCTACTGTATTTCCCATACCGGTTTCAGCATTTGCTTTGCTCTCCCTCATGTGTAAGACTTGCTATCGTTTGAAGAGTAAACCATATTCTAATTAGCATTGGGTAATATCACATCTTTTTTAAATTTATATTTCCTTGACAATTAATGATTGATGTTGATGTTTTCTCAACATCTATATGCCTTTTGATGACTTATCTCTGTTTTCTTTGCAGTAATGTTTGTTTGGTTCCTCTGGCAAACAGGTTATTTGTTTACTCAATATCACATTGTGCTGCTTGTACTTTTTGGATAACAGCCAGTTTCTCATTTGTGGTTTACAAATGTTTTTTCTTCCTGACTCAGTGTCTTATCTCATCTCTTTATTCTGTTGGTTGTCTCCTAGCTTTGTAGAAAGCCATGGTGTGTGCATGTAATTGTGTGTGTGTGTTATATATACAGCCATGCACTTGTGGGTGCATGGGTCTACTCCCCCGTTCATTTGAATGTAGAGCCAGAGGAGAACGTTGAATATTTTTGCTTATTGCTCCCTGCCTCATTTCCTTGAGACAGCTTCTCTCACTGAACCCAAAGCTCCATTTTCCATGAGGCTGCCTGCCAGGCAACCTTCTAGAACCTGTCTGTCTCTGTACTTTAATCTTGAGGTCCCAGGCATAAAAAAAACAATGAGACCTCTCCCCAGCCCTGCGGAAACATTTTTCGTCTGAAAAAAATTTTATTTTCTATATTTTTGAATTACTTGAACTTTTGAATTCACATCTGAAAAATCACAACCAAGCTACATAGACCTCCCCCATTCTAGCTTTTAAAATGGCATGGGACTGAAACTGCTGATATTTAAGCAGGGGAAAAAAATCTAGTGTCAGAAATATGAAAAGAAACCGTGGGATTCAGAGGCTGAGCTATTCAGCAGGTCTCAGGGCATGTTACAAGGAATAGTTTCATATTTGTATGTCATGCTCAAATTCTCCTTTTGCCATTGTCATTATCTACAGTACTGTCTTAGCTAGGGTATCTACTGCTGTGAAGCAACACTGTGACCACGGCAACTCTTTTGAAAGAAAGACATTTAATTGGCGTAGCTTACTATTTCCGGAGGTTTCGTTCATTATCGTGGTGCACATGGTGGTGCGCGGGTAGATGTGGTACTGGGGAAGCAGCTGAGCGTGCTACATTATGCAAGCAGCAAGAAGTAGTCTGAGACACTGGGTGGTACCTAAAGCATATATGAGATCTCAAAGCCTGCCTGCATAGTGATACATTTCCTCCAACCAGACCACACCTACTCCAATAAGGTCATACCTCCTAATAGTGCCACTCCCTTTGGGGGCCATTTTCTTTCACACCCCACATTCCACTCCTGGTTCTTGAAGGCTTATATTGTAATGCCAAAAAAATGCATTCAGTACAACTTCGAAAGTTGCCATAGTCTAAAGCAGTCTCAAACTTGTTTAAATGTCTCAAGCTCAAAGTCTCTTCTAGATTCATGCAATCTCTTAACTGTCTTCCCCTGTAAAATTAAAATGCAGATCAGACACTTCCAACATATAATGGTGCAGGATATACATTACCATTCTAAATGTATGGAAGAGAGTATAGTGAGGAAATGAATCAAAGCGAGACTGAAAACCAGCTGGGCAAACTCCAAACTCTACATCTCCATGTCTGATGTCAAAATGCTCCTCACGTCCCCAACCCCTTTCAGCTTTCTTGACTTCAGCATACTTCTTTCTCTTGGGCTAGTTTCACTCCCCCTTAACAGCTTTCCTTAGCAGGTATCCCATAGCCCCGGCATCTCCAACATCTTTTGGTCTCCAAAACAATCCAGGCTTCAACCTCACAGCTTCATGCAATGGCCTCGCTAGGCATTCATTCAGGGACACCCCTGACACATGACTGACCTCAGCAGCTTTCCTTAGATATGGATCAAATTTCATAGCCCCTTTCTTTTATCCTTGACCCTAAATCCAGAACCTCATGGCCAAAGCTGCTTAGTTCTGCTGCTTGCTGGGGCTAGAACATGGCCCTCCTGTTTAATTACATCTTCACCAGCTTTCTGTTTTCTATGGTTTCCTTCACTGCCTAAGTGTGGCTACTCTGCCACTTGCTCTGTAAACCAGGCTAGCCTCAAACTCAGAGATCTTTTAAATACATCTTCACCAGTTTTCTATTTTCAATGATATCCTTCATTGCCTAAGCTTGGCTGTTCTGAAACTTTCTCTGTAAACAAGGCTAGCCTCAAACTCAGAGATCTACCAGTCTCTGCCTTCTAGGTGTAGGGATTAAAGGCCTGTGCCATCACACCCATGTCTAAACTTTTCTTTAATTCATTTTCACAAGTTGGAAACTTAGCTTGGTGGGATCTTGCCCTGAGGTAACCACTCCTTTTATTCCATTTCTTAATATGCTTGTCTCCATAATACAGGATTTAGTTTGATTCCTTTTTCTGGAGCTTGCTTTCTCCTCAAATATTTTTCCTTGCTCAGCTTGTTCCTTTTCATTATATATCTTCATTAGAGTTAACACTAGTAACCACACAAAAGAGTCTATAGCAGGCTGCTTTGAGATTTCTTCTGGCAACAAAATCCAAAACTCCTCATTTTAGCCTCAGGCAGACTCTTTGGATGAGGGCAAAAGGCAGCCACCTTCTTCACTAAAATATCACAGGAATGATCTCTAGTCAACATACTAAAATTGTTCTCCTCTGAAACACTACACTTCAAATTACTCTCAGCAGTACTGTCTTCCATGCTCCTACTAGTCTGGCTCACTAAGCAGGGCTTAAAGCAATCCACTGCTTTCCTAACCCGAAGTACCAACGTCTAAATTCCACCAAACAAAAATATAGTCAGGCTTATCACAACAAAACCTCAGTCCCTGGCATCAATTTTTGTGTTAGTTAGAGTTTCTATTGGTATGAAAAGACACAGTAACTCTTATTAACAAATATTTAATTAAGGTGGCATATATTTTCAGGGGTTAGTCCATTATCATTAGGGTAGGACATGGTGGTATGCAGGAAGACATTGTGCTGGAGAAGAAGCTGATTGTCTCATATTGTATAGGCAACAGGAAGTGGTCTGAGACACTGGGTGGTATCTTGAGCATATGAGAACTCAAAGCCTGCCTCCACAGTGACATACTTCCTCCAAAAAGACTACCTACTCCAACAAGGCCACACCTCCTAATAGTGCCCCTCCTTTTGGGGACCATTTTCTTTCAAACCACCACAAGTACTTAGAACTGTTTTGTTATTGCAGAGACTCTGTTGCCCCTGCGTGAGAAGCATGGTTTATTTTGACCGTTTGTTTCAAGTGTGGTTCATCTAGACCTGGATGCCCTGAAACCAATTCTTGGGCAACTGAGCTGAAGGCTAGCAATAGCAGTTGCAAGATCTCCCACACTAACCCTAAGTTTTGTTGGTACTGACAGGGTATATTTTAAAGATTTCCCAGGGGAAAATGTAATATATATTGATTGTTTAATAACTAGATACCTTGAAACTAATGACTTAAAATAGTATATATTTTCTAATTTGTCTCTGGCTCACAGGCTCTCATATGTTTGTGATTGATAGATTGTCTGGAACTATAGTCACTACAAGATTTTTCTTCCAAATTCACTCACCTGTCTCTCAGCTGAAGAATTCAGGTTTTAGGCACATTTGACTCTTTATTTAGTAGCTCACATTGTCCCTGGCTTCTGTCACAGCAAGCAAGCAAGAGGGCAAAAATCTATTCCATACTGAATTTATAGTTTGCATAGTCAAAATTTATTTGAAAGTGATTTCTCTTTCCTTCTGCTTTCCATCTTTTTCTTCTTTCTCTAATGAGAAGTAATTAATCTAACCCATAATCAGGAAAAAGTGATGACCCAGGACCCCAGTGCTTGTAATGAAATTTTTGAAGACCTTAGCATGTTTTCTCATACTTAGACAGTACATTTAAAAAATATGAACAGTCCTTGGGATAAATTTTAAAGTGTTTCATATAAGTAAGGATTTTATTGTACTTTTAATTTAACTCCTTAATTAACAAGAGAACAAATAAGACACCAAGATTTTTCACATGAAAACTTATAAGACCAAATGTTTACTACTAGACAAGGCATATTTATGAATGAGTATTAAGCAAGAAAAACTGGCCAGCACCTGTAGAGAAGTAATTAATGGAATTATGCTGAACACAATTTGTGTATCTATACACAAAAAATATTCTTATTACTATCAATTCAATTATCCACCATTGACTTTCATATCTGCCCTGCTTACGTTGCTATTGAATTCTACGTGTGTGTGTATGCAGATATAACCCAGATTATAAGCTAGGCAGTGTGCCCACTATCTTTCAAAATCTGACAAATTATCCTTGAAAATGAGTACATATTAGTAGAAACTGCTTTCCAGAAAAAGGCCAGACAAAAAATAATCTTTGATCTCCTCTTTCCAAATTCATAAAAGCAATTTGGAAACTTCAGTGGGGATGTATCCTTAATTATTAAGATATAGTATTTCTTATAAATATAGAATGTCTAGACCTATTTCCATATCTTCACAACATAGTAATGTTCTATTATCTATCATTCTTATTTAAAACATAATTTCTTCTTATAAAAACATTTTTTTATTTTTTTATTAAAAATTTCCACCTCTTCCCCTCCTCCCATTTCCCTCCCC
>LOJH01025082.1:5656-18879 GCA_001685095.1 Ellobius talpinus
TTTGACAGGACAGGAACCAGTGCACTGGGGCCGAGACTCATAACCCACGCAGGGAGGAGTTCGACCCCGAGTAACTGAGAGAAGGGGTTTTTAAGGGAAGAAACCACAGCCCAGTAATCCGAAGGGGGTAGGGAGGGCATCATAGAAAATTCCCAAAATACCAATGATAATCACAAGGGGACAATTCCTTGTTTCTCAAGATTATTCTCAAGATTACAATCTAACTTTATCTTCAGCTAGTTCCTGAAACTAAACCGGCTATTCCTAGATTTCTGATTCTTCCATCCCTGCTTAGATTTTTGGCTCTATTTTTTTTTTCCTGCTAGGGGGGTCTGGATTTATCCAGGTCTTTCAAGTCCACTCAAACTTGTCAGCCTCAGAGTTGCTGGGAAGCCTCTGGACTCTGAATGAAGATGAAAGGAATGCAATTCATTTCCATACTCTCCATGTCTGTGCTGAGAACTGTCATTTATTGCTATCCATTACCCAGTCTTGTAAATGCTCTATGCCTTTAGAGCCCAGAGTCTTAGTGGTCCCTGTCACAACAAAACACCCTTGCTTCCTTTTCTAAGTGTCGACAATGATCTCCATGTCCAAAGCAGGATTTCCTGCCAACATTCTCTATAGGAAGAGATATCTTCAGGACTGACTTGCAATTCTAAATTCCTCCCTTAAAATAGCCTCTCTTGGATGCCACAGAGCAGCTGAGCTCCTTGTGACTAAAATTGACTGTCATGTTTCCTCTTCAAGGAGGTGACTTTTCATAATAGGACTCACTGGTGGATTTCCTGGAACACAAGTACAATCTTCCCCAAAAGTGGTTTCAAAGATTTTTAAGAAAGCTTTTAGGTGCATGTTTTCCTCCCTCCTAACATCCACCCAACAAGGTTTATACAACATGGAAACCAAATTTTATTTTCATTACTTGGTCATAAATAACATTAGAGGAATTCAAGATGATTTTACCTTTGCAGTCTCTGAGTCAGTATTTTTTTTTAAAAAATAGGAATGTAATTCCAACTATCCATCTTGTAATAATTGAAAAATATACAGAGAAATAGGGCACAGAATAGAAGTTTCATTAGACATACATGAAAATAACAGTGATTAAGGGAATTAATGTAATGTATGCACAAGTTATAGCTGAAGGCTGTCTTCTCCTACCACTTCTAAATTCCTTATAACACTGTGAAAAGTCAGCTTTTCATTTGTCTTCAGAGCCAATTTAAAGACAAAGAGATCAATTTTCTTTCTATCACACCTTGTTTTTGCCCAACTGCTAATTGCTCAGCACAATTGCTGTTCTATGAAGAGAAGCTGCTTCCATTGACACTTAACAACCTCCAAAGAAGGGGATCTGCCCTTCCATTGAGAGTTAACAGCCTCCAAAGAAGGGGATCCACCCTTCCATTGAGAGTTAACAGCCTCCAAAGAAGGGGATCCACCCTGGGAGAACAAGCACTTTGCTAATAAGCATTTCAAACAATGAAAATCTTTCCAAAAGAGAAGGGAAAATGTATTTTAAGCTCAACTTCTAGAGTTCATTTGAAGAAAGGACACCACTTTTATTTGGCGTGGTTAGTCTTTGGAGAGACCATTAGGATGAAAAACACAAACTGTATGTGTTCTTTCCCCATGTGTTGTCCCTTAAAAGTATAAAATTTGCAAGCCGGCCAATGTCCTTACCATTTCTTGCCTTTTTCCAGGAAACTTCTTGTGTTTTCTTTCCTCTAGAATGCTTTTACCTCCTGTTTCACACTCTTGTTTCTATAAGGTGGAATATAATCTTAAACTTGTTCACTGACCATTCTTTACTACTTGAATTGTTGTACAATAAACTCTAGTGTATAGTAGTGTGATTTTCCACACTCAGCTTTTTTTTTCCAGAACAGACTCTATTCAGTCTATTATTTGTATTTCCATAAGGAATAATAATTAACTTACATGCATCACCAAGTCCAGCTGTATAGGCAGTGTCACAGACAACATCGCCAGGTGTTGATACGAAAGTGAGTCCTGTAAATTAGAACAGATTTAACTCCTCCCCCAAACTGGAGATGTTGGAGAGCAGTCAAAAGTAGCAGAGCTTCGATTAGTCTATGGTATTTATTCAATCAAGGTTAATTAAGAAAACCCTGGACTGAGGAAATGAGTCAGAGGTTAAAACATTGGCTAATCGAACAAGGAACAGGAGTTCAATTCTTAGAACTCACACAGTTCCAGCTGGACATGGCCTGCCTTTTCAGGCAACTTCCTCGGACCCAGACAAGGCAACTCCAGAGAAAGCTGGCAAGGGAGATTAGCTGTATATGCATCTGGGCTTGGTAAAATGACATCCAGACACATGCACTAATGTGTATGTGTTCACACACCTGAGGGCATGGAAGCACACCACACACCACACACACACGTAAACAAACACACACTCACACACAAGAAAAAGAAGAGAGAAAGCTCCCACTATTCCGCTTAAGAAATTAATCTAAAATTAAATGAAAAAATATGTTAATTACTCAATGTGTATGTATATTGTGCACAGAGTGTAAAATGCCAAAGGAAGTGGGGGGCTGTTGTGAGAAAGGGTGCAGAACAGGAGCCATGAGCTCAGTGAATTAAGAAGTGCATGCGCTGAAGAGGGGAAGGGAAAATCTTGCCCTGAGAACACTTGATATGGCAGTGGTGGTCCATGAAGAGGCATGCCAGGTGTGCTTAACAGTGGGCAAGATGACAAGATACTGAGAATGGCAGTGATGAATGACCATGGGTTTTCCCTTGTCCCTTTTGGGACCTAGGGCATGCTAGGGGCCAACAAAGACTCCGCAATTGTTGTAGCCCACCTTAACCATTAGCCAGAAACATATGCAGCTCATCTGACTCCATGTGCAGACTGTGGGTACCAAGGGCAAAGATGTCACTAAGTGTCTTTTTTATATACATTTTTTATTGATATTTATTGAGCTCTACATTTTTCTCTGNGATTGTGGTTTGTAGGCTGGCTTTCTTTGCTTTATGTTTAAAAGCCACCTATGATTGAGTACATGTGATAATTGTCTTTCTGTGTCCGGGTTACCTCACTCAAAATATTGTTTTCTAACTCCATCTGTTTTCCTCTAAAATTCAAGCTGTCATTTTTTTTCTGCTGTGTAGTACTCCGTTGTATAAATGTACCACATTTTCCTTATTCATTCTTCAGTCAAGGGACATTTAGGTTGTTTCCAGGTTCTGGCTATGACAAAGTAAATGTCTTATGATGTAAATTTTCCTTAGTAGAAAATGGCTATCCATGCTACTGTCCATGGAGCTACAGTGGCAATATTTGCTGCAGTGGTGGTAGTGCTGTGTGGGTCCCCATGTGGTTCATGTGTGTAAGTGTAGGAACACACATGCCATACCACTTTCATGTTTGTAGAGGTCAAAGGCCTGCCTTGGGTGCTGATTTTCATGTTTTACATTGTTGGAGTCAGGTCACAGTTGGTCACCCCTGTTCGTGCCAGGTATCTGGATGCCAAAATTCTGGCAGTTTCCCTATCTCCATTTCCCACCTCTAGCGTAAACACACTGGGATTGCAGATGCTCATACTGTACTTCAGGCTTTTCGTGTGTTCTGGGCATTTGAACTCAGATTGTTAGTCTTGTATAGCAAGTGATTGGCCATTGAGCAGTTCTACTAGCTGCAGAAGAAGTAACTATTTAGAAGACATGCTAAGATATGTACACAAATACTGTAAAAGTGAATATGGGATGATCTTATGTCAAAATAGAATATTATATAGAAAATATATTTAAACCATTCTTTTTAAATACCAACATTCAAGCAACATCTACCAGAATTAAGTATCTTGAAAGTGGGGGGACTCTCAGATGCAATATTGTTCAATGATAAGTGAGTGACTTTACTTATGATAACTGATAATCAGTTACTGAGTGGCGTATTGTGTGTCTAATACTTTTGGGAATGAGTCATTTTTAATATTTCCTATGTGATTCTAATTCTACCACAAGCTGAGAACCGCTGGCACAGATGAAATAACAGACACATGAGACAGCAGACACATGAGACAGCATGTAAAATTCTGCTTTGAAATTGCATTCTCTGGGAGCAACAAATTGCTAAAGCCTACAGTGAATTTTTAGTGAAATTCCTTGCACACAGAATTTATTCTTTACCACCCACTGAAAGAGCCTTGGGGGAAAAGTAGACAGGTAATCAAGTAGACCATTTGGTACTGTGAAAAAATCTGTCATTCGTTTGGAAACTTCTTCCAGTTGCAGACAATGCAAGTGTAAATTATTATATAGACTAGTATCTTTTTGTTTGTTTATTTTTTGTTTTGTTTTTTGAAGCCGGTTTTCCCTGTGTAATACCCGTCTGTCCTGGAACTCATTCTATAGATCAGGCTGGCCTTGAACTCACAGAGATCCACCTGACTCTGTCTCCCGAGTGTTTGGGTGAAAGACTTGTGCCACCATGCTTGCCTGGCTGACTAGTATCTTTAATAACATGAAATTACAGAAATCTAGAAATGACCTTGTATTAGTTAACTTTCTTCACTGATGTGACAAATACCTGACATGGGAAACTTAAGAGAAAGGGAGTTTGCTCTGGCTCCTGATTCAGGTGATAACAGTCTGTAATGATGGGGAATAATTGCGACAGGAGTTCCTTGAAGCTGTGGCAGTAAATGAACGCTCATACTCAAGTAGCTTTCTTCAGTCTCCCCTGTGTTCAGGGTCGGATCAGTCCGTGGAACAGCATCATCCACATCCAGAGAGGATCCTGCCTCCTCTGGTAAACCTTCAGCAACACCGTTAACGACACGTTAAGAGATGTGTCTCCCAGTTGACTCCTAGTCCAGTAAAGTCAACAAGGAAGATTAACCATTGTGACCTCAGACACCTGTAGAAATGATTAGAGTGTAAAGCCAAAAGGAAGACAATTGAGAGGGGGTGAGATGGAGTGCCAGGGCGTCGCAGGGTGTCTGCAGAGCGTCACAGGGCGTTGCAGGGTGCTGACGACAGGAAAGTTCGTTAGCGCTTGTCCGGAAACGGTTCACACACTGCCATGGGCGGTGGATGAGCAAATATCTCACTGTCTAAAGATTAATATTTATA
Organism: Ellobius talpinus; assembly: GCA_001685095.1. Taxonomy (NCBI): domain Eukaryota; kingdom Metazoa; phylum Chordata; class Mammalia; order Rodentia; family Cricetidae; genus Ellobius; species Ellobius talpinus. The sequence goes on from LOJH01025082.1 coordinate 10,769, forward strand.
GTATTCAAAACAACTGTCTGAAGTATGAAGGAACTTCAATGCAATGGATTTGGCAAAGTTCCTTTTCTGTTTAGAAAATACCTTCTCTGATTAATTTGAGATTGCTTTGTTATATCATCTACAGTATCAGTTAAGTGTTCAGAGTTTTGCTAGCTAACAAGTGGCCCATGCCCAAACAGCATGACCATTACCGCAGAACGTTCCAGAAGTGAATAATTTGAGGGCCACTCGAGATCTGCTTGTGTGTTATACACACATTAAAATTTGACAGCTATGTCTCTGAATTATAGAATCCAGATTTTTGTGGGAAAATGTTTTGTGAAATCCTTTATATTTTAAGTTCTGTTTAAAATGTATAAATGAATTTTTTTTCTGTTGGTATGTTTCTTACAAAAATAAGAATGATTTTAAATTATATTAAATTTATGTAGGATTAGGTTTTTGTTCAAAAATGGGCAAACAAGCTGACTCAGACTGTTTATGTGTTTTATCTGTAATGAAAATGATTATATCCTTCTCCTGAGTTAATGTGCTCAGGAATGATATTGATTTGCAATTGAAGTTATCAAACTAAAAATAATTTCAATACAAAAATCAGATGTTAGAAGTACTTGCTAGGATCATAGACTAATCTTTGTCTTTAATGGGATTTGTCTATTATAAGCATACTAGACTGACATTCATATTTTGCATTGAGTTATAGAATTTTTATCCTGGAGTAGACTTTCTCAGCAAGCTCAAATAATTCACATAAATTTTGTAATTACTTTAGCTTTGCATAGATATACTTTATCAAAAATATTGTCTATGATACTGAATAAATTTCCAGATCTTCAATAACTGATGCCTTCTCATCATTTGGAACTGGTGTTTTGTGTTGTATGGTCCAGATTCATATTGACATGGGTATCACTTTATTGATACTAAGAATATTTAGACATTTTAATAACTTGGTCAAACTGCAAGAATACTTTCTTGTGAGTTTTATGTGATTGGTTGCTTTCTCAGACCAGTCTGGTAGCATTTCTAAAGACAAGTTTACACTTGCTTCTCTCATTCTCCCAGCAGCCTGGCTTCCATCAGGTGGGCCATTTTCACACTCAGTTCCAGTTTCCCCACTCTATCAAACGACTGACCAAATCTCCAAACCAAGAGAATTTTCTGCTAAAGTCAAAATATCCTTGTTCTGATTAATGTAGAAATGAGGTTGAAAGTATGGTATTCCAACTTATGCCAGAATGTTTGCTATTCAACTTCATATTTTCTGCATGCAAAGATAGTAACTCAATAAGCAATAGGAAAATAGTAATTCTACTTAACATTTAGAATACAAATAACCATGTCTTAAAATATGCAGAATTACACCAATATGTTCAATCTGGACACAACTCAGTCAGTGAATTTACCTTTGTAGTTTGATCAGAGCAAAACATTGCCTAGTGAAGTCCAGACAAGGGCAGTTACTATAGAAGTCATAGCAATATTGTAAAATATGTTCATGTTAAATTTCAATCCTAGCATTGCTTTCTTGAGTTATTTATTTAATTAACTTCTTACTTTACAAATTATGCCATCATTGCTTTCAGAAAAGGTGATAGACGCTTCTATGGATTACTCAATGTATTTAAAATAGCAAGTCTTCCTGTGTCAAATTTAATTAATGTTCCTTAGTGAAATAAAACAAGAGTCTCCTCTTAACGATTCCTGTGTGCATTTTCACTTGTTATTACAGCTCTGTCTCTAAAATGTGCTTTCCACACAGAGATATCATTTGATCTCTAGTTCTCTGATGGAGGAATGTGGGATGTCAGGGGTATGTATTCATGTAGTGCAGATACAGTTTATCACAGCATAGAAGCCCTCATAGAAATGGCCACTTCCTTCACTCATCAGTTGCTTATGTATTAGCACATAGAATGTCTGTATTTCTGGGACTGCACCTGTGTTGTTTGTCTTCATTACCATGATCTCTAGTATTTAGTAAATGATAAAAACATATTTGTTGATTAAATGTACGAAGGAAGTATAATGCCTTTCCCTTCCACTGAGGAGAGGCTTCTGATGGTTCTGTCCAAATGTACAAACTCGACTTACTTTGTCAGTGGCCAACAAGTGGCCATGCTGTCTCTTGAGTCTGCCCTTTCAAACCTTGCCCATGTCTTTCCTTTGACTACTTGGTAAAGTGAGCCATACTCATTTGCCTGCCAGGCTCATTGATCTCTTTTCACGTTCACCTGCGTTGTTCCACCCACAGTTATAAAGAACACACTCTTCACTGAAAAACTTTCCCCTCCATTTCAGACTCCATTGAAACATTCGATTTCTATTTTCTGGTCTTCTACTCATTTCAAAGGGATTGTGGGTTTTTTTGTTTTGTTTTGTTTTGTTTTGTGGTCATTGGATTATGGTCATCTAGCACAAAATAATGCGGATCACCTTTCTTCTCAGTGTGTTACCACTCAAAGAATCTTCTTTATGCACAATGCTGTCTCCTTCCCCTATCCCGAGTTTCCATCACACTGATATTCTGTTTGTTCTTATTCCTAACCCTATTCTCACAGAAACACAATTGTGTTCCACTTTTCATCACAGATTTTTGGTCTTTCATGGCTACTGAAAAGATTTTACCTTGTTCTATCTATCTTAGTGTGGATTGAACTGCTGAGTCTACCCTTTGGCACAGAAGGTCACTACAGAAGGTGGGCTTTCAAGGAGAAATTAAGTTAAAATAAGGCTGCTGTAGCGAGGCTCATTTCATTCTGAATACATTCTTTGAGAGAAGGAAGTCAGATCTTTAGATACATCTTGCTATGTGTATGATGTAGGTAAATCTAGGTATGATCTCTATGGAGGAATTAGGTGCCCAGCTCAAGCCCAAAGCAGACTCCTCAGGGAAACAAACTTGCTGGGACCTTGGTCTTAGAACAGCAGCCTCCAGAAAGTTTAGAAAATTAATGACTTTAAACCATCCTGTCTGTTCTGTGACGCTTTGCTACCCTTTGTCCCTCACAACCAGTTGCTTTAACTAAAATTAATGAAAATTAGTTAATATCCTTCACTTTTTACTTTTCTGTTTCTGGGTTTTTAATACAGGGTCCTACTATGTAACCCTGGTTTGCATGGAACTTGCTCTGTAGACCAGGCTGCTCTTGAACTTGTGATAATCCACCTGCTTCTGACATCCAAGTACTGAAGTTCCTGGATGCCAGTCTACCAATTTAATCTTGAGGCTTTGGCATTTTCTTATCTCAAATGCTATGATTCTCTTCCCTTAATTAAAGTCTTCTCGTAAAAACATCTTGGGGGCACTGCTTGAATCTTCCCTCACTGAAGTACTTTGTGCCACCTTTGCTTAAGTCAACATTGGTTGGGTGACATCTAGATCACAGTAAATACACCTGGCAAAATATGCTTGCATTATCCTCTGTCCGTAGCAGAACATAGAGAACAAGTATTCATGCAATATCAAGTAAACAAAATCAACCTTCATGTACTCAGTCTCATGTCTGAAGCCTCATTAATATTGTGAACTGGAGAGAGTGGTAGCCATATCACTTCATAGTGTTTATCCAGACATGAAGTTACAATTGTATATGAACTTATATGTATAATATCTTAAATCTGTTGTATATTATATTTATGTGTATATGTATGCACATGTGTACAAAAAATGTTTACTTATGTGCTTCTAACATGTGAACTTGCACAAACAAATTGAACCAGTTAGATGTGCAAAGTTTGATATTTATTGACTTATTCAGAATTAACTGATCTAGTTCAGACCAACCAGTCTTTAGGTTGTGTGTGTGTGTGGTGTTAATATGCTTTTAAGTGGGTTTTTATATGTTATGTTTGAGGAGCCGTATGTGTGGTATATGTTATGTCTGTGCTGCATGTAGGTTGTATGTATGTTTTGTGGTGAATGGTAGCTCAGAAATCTGCTCCAGAGCTTTGTGTGAGGGTTCAGTCAACATACACAGGAAGTTCTGCAGCAATAACCTGAAGAGAATCCATCCTCTAATTACCATGGCTATAGTTTAGCTGTGTCACTTTCATCACAGTCAGGCATGTGCCAGGAAGAGGGACAGCATCAATGACGGGTGCTTACATGGGCTCCTGGTGCTCTCTCTTCAGAAATGGGCTTGGTGGCTCAGAACTGCAATCCTTGCACTTGGGACACTAGGACAGGATGAGTTTGAGGCCAGCTTCAGCTACATAGTGAGCTTTGAGCTAACCTGGGGTACAAAGAGAGGCTCTGATTCAAACAAAGGAAGAAAGGATGAAACAAAGAAAAAAGAAAGGAAGGAAGTTTGAAAGAAAGAGAGAGAAAGAGGAGGGGGAGGGAGGGAGGAAGGAAGGAACAAACGAACGAATGAACAAACAAATGAATGAAAGCAACAACAAAGACATCACTCTGTTCTACTGGGCATATTTCACTATTTCTAAAATCCTGGTAGCCACAGAGCACCACAATTCAAAGTCTGATGTCAGAGGGATGAGCCTAGCATTCTTCCCACACTTAAGAGGGATCATTGACAAGTGTTTATTCTGAAGCAAATGAGTGACCATGAAGACTGATAGAGACAATTCCTCAGTTTCTATTTATTCGCATACCATCATTTTTCTGCACACACTCTGCCTGCCTGCTCATCATTGGTTTCTTGCCCACACTGCTCTAGAGTACTTCCTGCTGAGCTCTTCGCAAGGGGTTTCTCCTCGCCTTTACAAGGGTGTCTACTCCCAGAGCAAAGTAAGACCTGCGTGTGTTTAAATCCTGCTCTTCACGCTGAGCAACAGATCTTACACTGTGGCCTTATGAAGAAACACATGATAATATACTGTGGGAGGAACAAAGACCCGGAAAGGGCTTTCCCAACATCTCCTATACAGAGAGAAAACAAAAGTTTTGATAATACTGAAGGTCATGTCTAACTCCAACCTAATAACAGAATTTACTGATTTCTGTTTTTCTTGTGCTGTATAATTGTATGAATATGTGGGTGGATGGGTGTGTACACACAGTCACGCATGTATGTTCACAGTCATGCAGAGGCCAGAGGGCAATGTTGGGTATTCTCTTCAATCAGACTCTCTCTTATTTTAAGATAGGGTCTCTCACTGAACCTAACGTTCACCAGTTTACCCAGGCCTGCTGGCAGTGATCCCTGAAGACCGTCCTGACCCATCTCCTCAGAGATCCTCCTGTCCCACCATATTATCCAGCCATTTATGTGGATGGTAGAGACTGAACTCAGGTCCTCTTATTGGTTCAGCAAGCACTTTGCCTACTGAATCATCTCCTGCCTTTTGAAAATGAAAATCCTTCCCAGATGACCATTTTGTTTATTTGTATTAGTTTAATTTCATTGATTAATTCAGCCTCTCAGTTTACAAGATTGAACACCTCCCCTGTGTTTGACAATGAATGACATCAAGAAATTGTTTTCTCACTCAGCTCACGCTGCTGCAGCAGGATACACTGTGCTGGGTGACAGCAAGGGAAGCAGGATACGCCGTGCTGGGTAACGGCGAGGGTGAGCTTCTATTTCTCATAATTCTAGAGTCTAGAAAGTCGAGACTAAGACATCATTTCCTGGTGACTGAGAGTCTGGTGAGCGCTTATCCCTGGATCATATAGACAGCTGCCTAATCATTGTACCATCACTTGGCAGAGAGAAGAAACAAGCCCTCCTCATTCCTGATGTCTAAGCATCCTATTCATGAAGTATTCTAATCATATCCAAAAGTCTCCTTTCTTAATACTGTCACATCAGGGCACCAGATTTCAGTGTATAGAGGAATCAAGTATGGAATCCAAGCATTCATGTAATGAATATAGCTAACAGCAATCAATGTCTCTCTGCATTATTTTATCTCTTCAAACCCTTGAGCGGTAAATATTATTCTTTGTAGTGAAACTGACTTGGAGAAGTCACATAACGGTCACATTACTGGGACAGAAATCTTTAGTGTGGGCACATCAGTCTGGGATTTTGGGGGATTCTGGGTCTAACTCTGTATTGCTATGTACATAATGTTATAACTTTTCAAGACCCTTATGTCATGGTTAAATAAAAGTAAAATAGAAAACAATATATTCATAATCTAAGTTCTGTGATAGAAATACAGGACAGATTGCTTCCAGTGGGGATAGAAAGAGGACTTGGAATGCTTCCACCCAGAGGACCACTACTCAGTCTAAGCAAGGATGAGTGTGAGTACACAAACAGCTTTCACAGTTGGCCAAAGTAAACTTGACATAGCCCTGCATAGGGGAGAGAGAAAGCCCAGATGTCTGGGAATGATGGAATCACAATGATCTTAGTTAGAGAATCGGACATATGTGCCATCAAGAAGGACTTTTTATCCATCTTATTCAGAGAGGATTCTATGGAGTCACAAAGATCTTAGTCAGTTAGAGAATCGTACACATGTGCCATCAAGAGGGACTTACTACCCATTTGATTCAGAGAGGATTCTATGGAATCACAAAGATCTTAGTCACATAGAAAATTGGACATGTGCTATCAAGAGGGACTTACTACCCATCTGGTTCAGAGAAGATTCTATGAAATCACAAATATCTTAGTCAATTAGAGAAGCAGACACATGTCATCAAGAGAGACCTAATACCCATCTGGTTCAGAGAGGAATTTATGGAATCACAAAGATCTTAGTCAGTTTGAGAATCGGACACATGTGGCATCAAGAGAGACCTAATACCCATCTGAGAGAGGATTCTATGGAATCACAAAGATCTTAGTCAGTTAGAGAATCAGACACATGTGCCATCAAAAGGGACCTACTACCCATCTGATTCAGAGAGGATTCTACGGGCAGTCCAGGAAATGCTGAATGACAGCACTGAGGATGGTTTGTTTAGAAACTGTACTTCAAAATAATATTTTAATTAAAGCATAATCCCTCTGAAGACAAATTTCATTTTGCTTTAGGCTGGTTGACTCTGAAGTTCAAATGAACATGAATACAATTAGTTGTTGGGGACTGTGGACCCCCAGGCCCTGAATTTCCTATAAACAACTTGTTATGCTTGCAGCTGCTCTGAGCAAATCAACCTGTTGTCTCGTGTTTGCAGCTGCTCTGAGCACGAGACCCTCAGAATTCCTGATGGCAGGAAAGTGGTTTCTGGTGGGTCTGTCTGGGGCATGGCTATCAGTTAAGGATCCCTATATAAGCTGCCCTGTAACAAAATAAAGGGGGCATTCTTGTTTCAAGAATGACCTGTGTTACTGTCTCACAGTCTCTGTGTGTGTATGTTCAAATCTCAGGGCCCTTGCCCTAGACTCGCGAACAGCCTTGTAGTGCAGATGGCATGCTATAGGCATAGTACACGTAATAGTGTGGACTGTACAATTAGTCATTTGTTTTCTTGAAATGAAGGTGGATCTTTCTAATGTCCCTCGTAATTTTCAAATGTGCATAAGCCATATTTGCCTGAAGATGATTTAAATTACATAAATACATAGCCCCTTCAACATGTTGATCACAAATATTAACATCATTTATCAAAAAACTGTGACCTGTCTTTTAGAATTTACCATAAAATGACATGTAAACATAAAACTACTTTCTGCCAAATTAGTACTTATTGAAATGTTTGTGGAATAATTCTGTCATGGCATCTAGGTATACTTCTCCCTGTCCTATGCTCTGCATCTTTTCTGATTGGAATAAACATCCCCCCATACACACACACACTCGCTATTCTTGTTATGACAGACTAGAAATCCATATGGCTTTCTCTTTTCTAAGTGTTTTATAGCAAATAAAAAACCTTGAGGTTTTTAATTCAACTTAGAGTTCATCAAAATCCCTTTTGTCTGAAGAAAAACTGGTGAGTGTGATGGTTCATTTTATTTTTCATCTGCACAATTTACTTCGTGCCAATAGGTTACTGTATAAAATATAAAAGGTTAAAAATTTAACACTGTTTCTCTCTCATATCTGATGATGGGAAGGAAGGCTAAAATTTAAATTTCAGCCTTCAAGGTCAGAAAGCAAGTTCTTGACTGTTTCAATTAGAGGTTGACTTTATAGCAGTATAGGACTGACAAGCATTTCTCCAACAGTTTGGCTGGACTCTCAGCTGA
>LOJH01025084.1:0-18879 GCA_001685095.1 Ellobius talpinus
CCGAGTGACAGAACAAGCCCCTCACGCGGATTTTTTTTCTCCCTCTAGTGACCCCATTCTGCCCCATGGATGTCACTTTTTCTTCTTGTTCCTTTCTTTCTCAGAGCTTCTGCGGAGAAGCAAGTCTAGGGAGGTGGGAAGAGCGGGTTTTTTTTTCACATGAGCCCTCAGAATTACAGTTCACAAACTATTCAGTAAACTGACCGGCCTCAACCTCCCCTTCAACGGCCTAATCTAAGGGGTGGATCTATGTGTTTTGTTGCCTGTCAGGAACAATCGCAGCGCGGCCCATTACATTTACAGCACGTCGCCCTTTAATTGGTGTAACACGCTGTGGCCTGAAAGGAGAAGGGGCCTACAAAGGCGCCGTGAATGAGCCCTGACTCACACAAAAACACTCTGCAGAAGTTCAGAGCTGGCCACTAACAAGGAGGTAGGGAGTTAGTTTGAAAAGAGGGTGAAGTTCAGAAATGTGTCACCTTGAGGAGCGTCCCATCAAAGCAATGGTCGCATTGACAAGCTGCAAAGAAAAAAAGTTAAACCTTCAACGCCAAGGACCTGCCTTGCTGGGTTTATTCTTGCACTTGAGGAGGACCCAGGAAAGGGGGTCGCTTTTTTCTCTTCCTCTAGCACCTAGGTTCTCTGCTTCTCTACTCCAAAGAGTTTTAAAAAGTCGGAATGAAGAACAACACCTTCCACCATCTGCTAGTAAGATATGCTATTAAAAAAAAAGACTTGAACGAAAAGGCAGAATGGATGAAGCTGATTTCGGCCTCTGTGGGAACACCGGGTTGTTCTTGCACGCTGGTCTGTGCTCCTCTCCCGTTTTCCAGGGCGTCCAGGGCGACTTCCTGCGTTGTGGGGCTCAGGGAGGGCCAGGGGAAGGGGTTCACTACCGCTCTGCGGGAAATGCTTTGCGGTGAATTCAGCAGTGTCAGAGACCATGCAAGGTTGGGAAGCCTTTGGCTCGGTCTGAAGATATTTTGCTGCTGCCTAGGGGAGGGGCATTGTACTGTTTAGACTCAATTCCCTCCTTCTGACTGGCACACCCGGAGAAGACCCGTGTGCCGGAAGATCGTGTTCCCACGGTGCAAAATTAGGCATGCCTAGGACAAGCTGACGTGCAAAGGCCGGTAGTGAGGGTAAGAGTGGCTAGGTGGCACTTTCAACTGCCCCACCCACCACCGAGACGACCTGGCCCCTCAAAATACCTTCCGGGTTCCAGAGGCCTGAAATCACCCAAAGGTGGTGGTGCTGTGGAGGGCCTCCCTGGCCATCCTCTCCTGCACCTCTGCTCCTGGCTTACTTACCGCGGTGGGGGCTCCGCGTCAAGCCTGCTCGGGGAGGACACCTCGGCGCCAGCCTCTCTGGGGCTAGCTCCCTAGCGCCCCGAGTCTCCCGCCTCCGTGCGCCCCCCTCCTCCGCCTTTGTCTTGCTCCCGGACCCCCGCCCCTCAAGCCGCTCCTGTGAACCGCCTGCCCCGTGCGAAGGCGGGGGTACTTTTCAATGCAGCGCCGCAGCTCCCTCCAGATTTGTAATCCGCCAAAAAGCCGCTGATTGCTGCAATCGTTACTTTTCATTAAAAAAACTTAGAAGCAATTTGGGAGAACCCTTCTCAATGAATACATTTACCCCCGAACGGTCTTTATTCTCCGCCTCCACTTGATGAGTTTCTCTGGCGAATCCGTTCTTACAGGCACAGAATGGGCAATCCCTTGATCCCCGTCAATTGTCATCCCGAGTCGGGGCCACTTTGACCGCCAATAGTGGGGAAGTCAGAGCTAATCCTCAGAAGGAATCACGGGAAAAGAAAAGCAACAATAACCAAGTCAAGCGTAAAAAATGAAAGAGAAATCTCTATTATCACCCACTACATTTCCCAGCTATGTACTGAAAAAATCAGCTCGCTTGTCATTCGAGTCAGACACCCGCACAAGAATATGGGGTCGTAGTGGGTTGGTAGACTCACACGACGTCAGGAGAGATGTTTGAGAGCGAAAGGCTTCTCTTCTGCCTCTGCCAAATCCCCCTCACATCCGCCATAACCATTAAATACAGACTGACTTTATTCTGTATGGGGAGGCCCAGGGGTGGGTGGTGAGGGAGCCCCCAGCTGTGCAGAAAAAAAAACTTTGCAGAGCAGGATGGGGGGGCGTGGAAGCCAAGGAAACGCAGTCCTCCCGCTCTTCCCGCTGGGGCCCGCTTTGGCGACAGTCCCCTCTCCGGCCCAAGTGCTCGGTGCACGTGCCGCAGGTCTGGGGTCCCCGCCCCGGCCGGTGCAGCCCAGGCCAGACCTGCTGGAGTCAGCCAACACAGCCGCTTCCCACGCCAGCACCTACAGTAATCAACACAGGCCTGGATGCCTGTAGCCACTGCGGAGCAGAGGACAAAGTTAGTTCTCAAGTGACTGAGGTCAAGCGGGTCCCACTCAGCCTTGGCGCTGCATAGCGTCTTCTGGAGGGGTCACCTCAGCAGCTCCAAGGAGCTCCCAGATTAGGATGCAAGAACCATGGGTCACCTTGGGTAACTGACCTGGGAAGAAGGTGGAGAGGCTAAAGCCCAAAGGACCTGGGAATGAACGCACAGTCCTTGTGGGTGCAGAGAGCGGCCTTTCGGCCCTTTGGGGGTGCCAGTGTAGCTACTTCCAGTTCCCCGGTGGGTGCCGGAACCTCCTATGGCGGCAGAGAGGTGAAGCTACCTTTCCCAGTAGCCCTCAGGGTGGAGGGCGTTTCCGCTTCTCTTAGCTTGACCTGGGCGGGTCTGAAGTTGCTGTTCTGCATCTGGAGGCAGGGTCCAGCTTCCACATCACTCTGGGCACCCAAACCCACCCCTGAAGCCTGTAGGTTTATTCATCTGGGGAACCTTTCTGGCCTGTCACTTGCCACACGCATTACACGTGTTTAAGTTACATACACCACATCTCGTGCACAGTCCACCCGTACACTTGTGTCACACAAGCAGAAAAAAACCCCCAAATCTATGCAGTAACAAACTTCCAAACATGTATTACACAAGAACTGGTCTCATCAACACGCCAAGCATGCAAACACAGACACAGACACACACACACAGACACACACACAAAATGCCTGCACACTCCTACAAGCACTAGTTGTGCATGAGTAAAGTGTGTGTCGTCCGTCCCCCCCCNCCGTGCTCACTGTCCGGAATGGGAGGGAGCAACCAGTGTGGGGTCGGGCTTTGGAGCATCATCTGGGTTCCCCACTGGGGCAAGCTTCTCCCAGGGCCATCTGTGCTAAGTTCCTTCATGCAATAGACCAGTAGAGTTGATCCTGTTCAGGAGCTCCCCTGACCAGATCAGAGACCACATCAAGACCTACGCGGCTAGGCCTGCTCACCTAGGCACCAAATACTGGTCAAAGTTGAGGGTCTTAGGAGCACAGAGTAGAAGAGAGTTGAACCCCAAGGATCCCTGTCCATGTTGAGTATCCTGGACTGGGAGGAAGGTATGGGAAGCCGGGGTGACATCTACAAAGGACATTTGGTCCTGTCCCAGATTCACATAAACGGAACCTATACTCCATCCGCGGTCTGGAAAGGGTGCTTGCAGAGAGGGTGACACTCTGCAATCCTAATTAGTGATTTTTGTCCCCTTGTGACTGGGCTCAGCATCTCATGCAAATGAACTCTTCATTTCAGCCACATTACCCCAGCTCCAGAATTAACTGACTCTTATGTTTAATGATATGCTGCGGAAGTTCTCCCAGCTCGGCTAGCTTTTTATCTTGATTACTCTAATCAATAAGAAATGATAGAGTAGAATTATAAACTCTATTGGCTTTTAAATGTTGCCGACAAGCCCTCTAGATGCCATTCCTGTTCATTGTTATTTATTAAAATGATCCTCAGCCTACCAGAGGATGCAAATACAGAACAGGACAAGCAGAAATAGCCTTGGGACCAGTCCCAGCTAGTCGCCAAGACCCGTCCTCCAGCCCCAGGGAGAGTCATGGTGTTTGGGGTTGAAAGAGTAAAAAAAAAATACATATTTTTAAATGAAAACCCAATAAAGAAAATTGTCCCTTTGAAGTATCCAGAGAAACAGAAAAAAAATTAAAAATCATGATACTCCTCCCCTCCCCCAGTCCAAATGGTATCGAAGGTGGACGCGTTAGGAAAGGCACTCTGAGATACAGTCTCCTTCTGGGAGGAGATGGTGTTCGGGCATGCTGGGAGAGGCACTGCTGGAATCTGTAGACGGTCTGGGGGAGTGTGTGTGTGTGTGTGTGTGTGTGTACAAGTTTGGCAGGCAGACCAATTTTCCTACCCAATTCTGGAAGAAGAGAGGAGATATCCCTTTAAGTCTGCAGAAGGTACTTTCAACTCGAGTTGGTGAGTGGATGTCTGGAATGAGCGTTTTGGAGGTTCCTAGTCAGCTGGTACCAGGTGCCCTGAGCCCCAAAGGTAACCCTCTCAGGCTGTTCAGAGCTCTCAAGTCTCAAGACTCGGGACTCCATGAGGCCCAATTCGAGCGTCTGGATCTGTTTTCCCAGAAACTTGTGCGTGTGTGTCTAGGTCTATAACAGAGGGCACAGTATGTCTTCTTCCCTGAACTGTTCTTGCTGTGCTGTTTGATAAGGCCCAAGAGGATAGGTAGGGAATCCTGCTCCATCAGCATATTAACCGCCCTCCCTACCCCCACCCCAGCGCGCACACACTTTGAATTTGGTTTCAAGTTGTCTGAAAGCTTGGTGGTGGTGATGGGGGCGGCGTTCCTTGAGGGCCAGGAGCTGCAGAGAATACTGGGCGGTCTGGACTCAAGTACTGCGCGGTTCTCACTAGCTTTCATTAGATGCCACTCGGCACCAGGCACTGGAAACTTAGGTCCCTCTCTGGAGCTCGGTGACTTTTTTCCTCTCTGATTGAAATCCCTGCCCTGTCTGGGCCTCCGATGGGGTCTCGAGATGGCTGGCAACTAGAGCCCAACAGCGCAAACGGGAGGCGTGCACACAGCCACACGTGTCCAGGGACTCGGCCTGTGGGGCGAGCTGTAGCCCGGGGCGGGGGGGGCGCACCCTGCTGTCTACCTGTTCTTCCGGCATCTCTGATCGCCCCACGCTCGGCCTCATCCCACCCGCTCTGCCTCGGGCGATGCGGATTCCTCGCTGGGCGCCGCCCGGGGGGCAGGATGGCGATCTGGCCTCGCTGGGCGCTGCCCGGGGGGCAGGATGGCGATCTGGCCTCGCCGGGCGAGGAAGCTGCGCCTCCGTTTCCCAGAGGCTCTGGGAACCCGCGGCCAGCAGCCTGCCGACAACGCGTGGCGAAGGCTGAGCGCCCGGAGCTGATAGCCACGCAAACTCCAATCCTAGCCAAGGCCATGGTCGAGGCGCCAAGGGAAGAGTTGGAAATCGCGAGCAAGCAAGGCCTTTTATTTTTTTCTTTTTAAATGACACATTGGGGGAAGGGCTGAATGTTTCAAAAATCATGTAAAATTTTCTGTTCTTAGCAGCATCCTTGTTATTAGGAATGATGACTAAACCGCCAGGATTATTCTGGACTGTAAGTTATCAAGAGCCCACTAATTTCACATTAAAGCCCATTGACTGCAACGGCGTGATTGAAGGGTTTTTAACAATTAACATAATCAGAAAATGAGCTGAGATAATTTTTATTCAACTCATTACTTTTTAATCATGTATTTCTTTTAATTAATATCTTCTCTGTGAACATAACACAAAGCGGAGCCCCAGTGCTGGCCCAAGCCAGCCTTCGGGACTGAATTTGACACAACCAGACATTTTACCAGTAGCATCCATCACTTTTCCATTGTGGTGTGGGTGAAACAGAAAAATCTTGTCCAAAAGTCACCATGTTGTTTTGAAACACAATTTAAAGGGGTGGGGGGCTTTGGGAGCGCACAAATCATAATGCGCTTTCAATTCGACTTGACTTTTACATTTGGGCGCCTCTCTTGGTTTGAAGCCAGACTTGGATTCAAACGCGAGGAAGCACACAGGAAGAAAAAAGGCTTTGGAGATGGATGCCTGGTCCTGGGTCCCCAGTGAAGCATGTGGCCGCATGCACCAGGTGCACGCATCCATCCGTTGGGGGCGATGACCCGAGGCCGCATCCGATGGTCTAAACCTTCAAGGATGAAATGTTCAGGTCCCACCACCACCACTTTTTCACCTTTCAGTTTTGTATAGACCCAGGAAAGGCCAAGTTCCTTCTCTCCCCTAGCCTGCCAGGCAGTAGGCTGGACTCTCAGGCTTTCCCTGAGAATCCTGGGTTACCCCCACGTCCCCGTGAATCTCAGGTATTTGTTTTGCAGCCCTAGGGTTTCCTGGGATACCCAGCCAAGTAGACTTGACACAATCCAAACCTCTCATGTAGGGAGAACAGACACTGTTGGTGACCCAGAGGGAGGGGCCCAGCCTCCCTTTCGACCATCTCCTCTCCACTCACCGAACTCGGACCCTCGCACCATATCGGACACTTCCAGGAGCAGATGGTGTGGGCTAAGATCTCTTCCAGAGTGGGCTCTGTATTTGCCTCTGAAAAGGAAACAACGCGACCCCTGGTGGAAGAAAGTGGAAGCTTATGAATTTAAGGATTGGAGAACTTCATTGCTAAGGAAATGGACGGCGGAAGAGAGACCTACAGAAAGAAAAGGACAGACTCTGAGACAGAGAGCTTGACATCCGGCAGGTGGGCATCCGGCAGGTGGAGTTCAGGTATTGAGCACTCGGGAACATGGCAATAAGTGATGGTACCACGCTGCCTTCTTTGAGACAGGTCTCATAGATCAGGCTGTCCTCAAACTGCTGCTGAGGTGGCCTTTGTGTGTGTTAGGCAAGCACACTACCAGCTGAGCTACGAATCCAGCCCCAGCCCAAGGAACAGACTAAGGCAAAAACTCAACTTACTAAAGTGGCTTCAAATGGCTTCAAAAGTCCCACTCCGCCTCATTTTTAGTAAGGACAGTCGGGGCAGAGGTCAGAGCCTAAGGGTAGACATATGAGCAGAAGAGGGAGAGGAGTACCTCCGTAGGCCCTGTTCATGCCCAGGGACAAACAACCATGACAGGGGACAGAAAAGGGAATGGAACTAACTCTCACGGTTTATCTTGTCACTGTTGACCCAGAGTGAGCCCTTCAGGTTAGTTAAGGAAGGACAAAGGGTGACATTTATGTCCTTGGTTTCTTTTTCTTTTCTTTCTTTATTTTGGTTTTTGATACAGGATTTAAATATGTAGCCTTGGTTGGGCTAGAACATGCTAAAAAGACCAGGCTGGCCTTGAACTCACAGAGGTTGGCTTGCTTCTTCCTCCTGAGTTCTGGGACTAATGGTGTGCACTATCATGCCTGAATTTATTTTATTTTCTGACATGAGGTCTCACTACATGGTCCTAGTTGACCTAGAACTCACTGTGTAACCCAGGTTGATCAGTGCTGCATGATCTACCTTGATCCCCTCCTTTATTTGTGTTCTGTATGTGTCTCCATCCATCCATCCATCATCCATCCATCCATCCATCCATCCATCCATCCATCCATCCATCTTCCCATCTGTCTGTATTCCAGGGAACAACCTAGGGTCCCAAGAGCCACTGTCTTAGTTAATTTTCTGGTGCTGTGATAAGACACCATGACCAAGGCAACTTATAGAAGAAGCATTTATTTGGGCTTAGAGTTTCAGAGGGTTAAAGTCCATGATCATTGTGGCAGAAAGCACAGAAACAGGCAAGCATGGCCCTGGAATAGTGGTTGAGAGTTTATATCTCAGTCCATAAGCATGGAGCAGAGAAAGCTAGCTGGGAATGTCCTTGTGGTGGTTCGAAAGAAAATGGTGTCCATAGGGAGTGGCACTATTAGGAGGTGTGGCCTTGTTGGTGTAGGTGTGGCCTTGTTGGAAGAAGTGTATTACTGTGGGGGTGAGCTTTGAGATCTCCTATGCTTAAGCTATGCCCAGTGTGGTACACAGTTCACTTCCTGTTGCCTGTGGATCTGATGTAGAACTCTCAGCTCCTTCTCCAGCACCATGTCTGCCTGCATGCCACCATGTTTCCTGCCGTGATGATAGTGGACTAAATCTCTGAAACCATAAGCCAGCCCCAATTAAATGTTTTCCTTTTAAGAGTTGCCGTGGTCATGATGTCTCTTCACAGCAATAGAAACCCTTAGTAAGACAGTCATAGACTTTGAAAACCTCAACGCCTACCCAGTGACACACCTCCTCCAAAAGGCCATGCCTCCTAATCCTTCTCAAACAGTTCCACCAACTGGCAACAAAGTTTTCAAATACATAAGCCTATGGGGAACACCCATTCAAACCACCACAGTCATCCACCTTATTTTTCGAGACTGGCTCCCACTGGCCAGGAGTTCATTGGTTAAGTTAGGCAAAACTAGCTAGTGAGCCCTCAGTGATTACGTGCCTCTATTTCCACAGCCACCTAGCCTGCCTTTTTTACACAAGTTCTGGGAGACTGACCATGGCCCTCAGGCTGGCTTTAAACTAGCTAAGTACTAGGATGATCTTGAACTCCAGATGTTCCTACCTCCCAAGTGCTGGGATTACAGGCGTGCATTACTACATCATCTCTGCTCTGGCTGATTTCAGATGCAATTTGTTTCTTTTCCAGTTAGAGTTGAGTCTAAATAGTACAAAACAAAGAGAAAAATATACATTGTCAAAACACCCAGAAATCAGCGTGGGCCAGTGAGATGACTCAAGCCATTACAGCTTGGTGGTTTTGGGGTTGTTCTGTCTCTTGTTTTTGTTTTGCAATGCCAGGTATTGAACCTGGGATCCCACATAGGAAAACACTGTACCAGTGGGCTGTGCAATGCCCTCCCCTAGGCTTGGCTCCATGTGTTTTGAGACAGGCTATTCTTCTGGAGCTTTGATTGCCCGCAGCTCTAGTTCTGCCTCAACCCGAGTCCAGACTCTAGGTAGCTCTGCTGTTGGTATTTCTCACCTTTAGATGGTGCAGCCAGAGGGCTGACACTTTTGAGTTTCTGTGTCCTTATTCACTCTGGGCATCTTTTGTGGAACCTGTTTTGAGGGTGCTAGTGATTCTGGCCTTGGTGATCCTCAAGATGGCCTATTCCAAGAGTGGCTGCTGGAGGGGATTCACAGGACAGCAACACCTTTTCCTGGTCAGTGCTGGAAGGGCAGGTGGTGAGTTACTGAAGAATCTTCCAACACAGGTCTTCAACTCTGCATCCCATTACCAAATCAGGTCCCAGCTGTGCTGCAGACCCTCCACCAGGGAAACTCTCATACACATGAAATAAAAACAAAAGTAAAGTAAAATCTAAAAACAGTAGCAACAACAAAACAAAAACAAAAACAAACAAGAAACAATGAAAATCTAGAGACAGTAGGAGTACAGCTAAGCAGTACAGCATGTGTTTAACACACAAGGGGCTTCAGATTCAGTATAGGAAGAGGAGGGGAGGGGAGGAAAGCTAGGCAATGGTGGTACACACCTGGAATCCTAGTACCTTGGAAACAGACAAGAGCCGCGCTGAAGTTCGAGGCTATATGTCCAAGCTTCAGGCCCGCTAGGGCTACATGATGAGACCATGTCCCAAACAACAACACAACAACAAAAGGACTGGGGATATGACTCGGTCTATAGCATTTGAAAAATGACGGGTTTGAGCCCCAGTGGTACATAAACAAGGTATGATGTTGCCCTCCTAGAAATCCAGGGCTCAGAAGGCAGAGGAAGGAGGATTAGAAATTTAAGGCCATCCTTGGTTAGATTTTAAGTTCAAGGTCATCCTGGACTGCATGAGATATACAATTATTATGTATTATTTAAAATAAAAAAGTGAAAAAAAGAGAAAGAAATATGTCAGTTACAGAAGTAGCACTTGACCCTGAAATTAATCTGTCACCCTATTATTTTATCCTTCCTTTCTACTTTTTTGTTCCCATCAGCTCTAGCTCTTTAATTTTAGTTAACATATGATATTGCATATTTAAGAGACATAGTGTAATATTTTCATATATGTAAATAACCTGCAGTGACTAAATTAGGATAACTAGTATTTCCATCACCTTAGTATTTATTTCTTTGTGTGGAAGCCTGTCTTAGTTTGGTTTCTATGGCTGTGATAAACACCACAGCCAAAAGCCACTTGGTGGGGAGCTATTGGTTTATATCCCGGGACACAGTCCACTAAGTGAAGTAGAGGCAGAAACTCAGAGTGGGAACTGAAGAAGAGGGCATGGGGGGATGCTGCTTACTGGCTTGCTCCCAGTGGCCTGCTCTGCCTGCTTTATTATACCACCCAGGACCACCTGCCCAGGGGTGGCACTGTCTCAGAGGACTAGGCCCTACTACATCAATCACTAATCAAGAAAATACCCGAAAGACTTGTCCCCAGGCAATCCGACAGAGGCTGTTCATCTGCTGAGGTTCCTACTCACAGAGAACTTATTCTAGCTTATGTCAGTACAACGCTACATAAACATGAGTGTTAGGCTGGGGTTGTTGTGTGTGTGTGCGTGTGCATGCATGTGTGTGAGTGTGTGTGAGTGTGTGTGTGTGATGCGTTAGACAAAGATAATTCTTGTTTGGCAAGGTTCAGTTTCCTTTTTTATGTCTGTATAAACTTAGTACAAGACCAATAAAACCTGGCTTTGTTGATATTTTTAAATTTTTATTGTTTGAGAATTTTATACCTGTATATAAAGGATTTAAATCAAATCCATCCCCACTTCCTCTCCTCTGAATCTTCCCATATGACCCCCAACCTGGAGTTTTTTAAGCCACTTAAGAAACTGGTTAATATGCTAGTATAGTTTAATTATCCTTAATAATTCTGGAAAAAAGTGGGGGATACAGAGGTGAGACTTGCCGGTTCAAGGAGCAAGCCATTATAAAACTTTAGTGAGTAAAATGGGCGCTGGTTAGGATTGCTCAAGCAGAGCATTTGAGAGGAATAGAAAGGCTCGGCATAGACATGGGCATTTATGGATCTTAGTCTAGTGGCTGGGGCTGGGGGGCACTGTATGCCGGGGGTGAAGGAATGGGTGGGTTAATAAGCAATGTTAGAATAATCCACTTTCCACATAGATACATAAAATTCGAATCCCTTCATACAAAAGGCAAAAATAAACCTACCAGTAGACTAAGGCAACTGTACAATTAAGAAAGTTTAAGTTTGAAGATATAGGATTTTAGGTCATGGACTTTTCTTAAGTTAGACATGAAAAAAGATACAAGTCATAAAAAGCAAGACTGGTATTTGACTACATTAACATTTTCTGAAGCCAGCCCGTGGCTTTTGTTTGTTATTCCAACACTCAGGAGGCCGAGGCAGGAGGATGGCTTCATGTTCCAGCTTGAGCTTCAGAGTGAAACACTGACTCGATAAACAAAACAAGGAGGCTGGAGATAAGGCCCAGTGTGAAGTGCTTGTTGCTCTCTCAGAGGACCTGAGTTTGGTCCCCAGCACCCAAGCTGGGCGGTTTACAACTGCTTGCTACTCCAGCTCCAGCAAGTCTGTCGCCCTCTTCTGGCCATCATAGGTAGCTGCACCCATATATGCACACCATACACAAACACTCAAGTAAATAATAAAAATTAAATTTTGTGGTGGTAATGCAAGCCTTTAGTCCCAGCACTCAGGAGGCAGAGGTTGGGGAAAATCTCTGAGTTCAAGGCTAGTTCATCTACAAATAGAGTTCCAGGGCAGCCAGGGTTACACAGAGAAACCTTGTCTCAAAAAACCAATATAAAATAAAAACCACCACCACCAAAATTAAAATAATAAAAAACTGACAAATGTCTGTGTGGCAGAAGACATCAAATCAAAGCATGAGTAATATGGCAGCGAGATGGGCTCAGCCTGTGAGGAATACTCAAAATCTGTGTAACTTAAATGCTGTGTGAACAAAGAGCAGCGATTCTCAGCCTTCCTAATGCTGTGACCCTTTAATACAGTTCCTAGCGTTGTGCTGACCCCCAACCATAAAATTATTTCATTGCTACTTCATAACAGCCATTATGCAACTGTTATAAACCATAATGTAAATATCTGATATGTGACCCCAGAGGGGTCACGACCACAGGCTGAGAGCCATTGGCTTAGAAGCTGACCAGAACTAAGAGTTGGTGTGAAAACTGGGAAAATTAAATCTCGTAAATGACCGGCATGAGTGTAAACAGTGTAATCACTTGAGAGACTGATTTTTATAGTTTTGTAGGTTTATAGAAATGTTTGCATCAGTGCTCAAGGAGACGCGTACAAAGATGTTTATTGTCATTTTCTTAGCAACTCCCCACTCTGAAGCATGATAATAATAACTCAGGGAGAGAAATTGGGCTTCAACCTGAAGACCCAAAAAGCAAAGCTTACCTCGACCTCAGTCTGAAAATGATGATCCTGCCTCCAGGAATCTCAGAATGAGTCTGTGTCAGTAAATTGTCCCCTTCCATTCTATATTCCTCTCTAGGGCTGGGATTAAAGGCATGCACCTACCGGTTTCTATGGCAAACTAGTATGGCTACTGAGATTAAAGGTGTGGGTCACCACTGAATGACTGTAAGGCTGACCAGTGTGGCTGTTTTAGTTTCATGATCCCCAGGCAAGCTTTATTTATTAAAATATAATTAAAATGCCACTACACCACTCCATGGAAACTTATGTTAATTTTAATAGACATTAGTGAGTCAGGTCTGGTGGCAAAGGTGTGTAATCCCAGATCCTTGGGAAATGAGGCAGGAGGATTGCAATTTCATGGTCCTTTTGGGTTCAAGACCAGCCTGGGCAATTTAGTGAGATCTGTCTCAAAAGAAAATAAAATGAAATTCAGATGTGATGGTGCATGTCTTTAATCCCAGTACCCAGGAGGCAGAGGCAGGCAAAGCTCTGTGAGTTCGAGGCCAGCATGGTGTTCAGAGTGAGTTCCAGAATGGTCATAGAGATCTGTCTTTAAAAAGGCGGAGGAGGAAAGAGAGCTGGGGGTGTAGCTCAGCGGTGGAGCACTTGCCTCCAGTGCAGGAGCGCCTGGCTATTGCTCCAGTACTATTCCCCCAACAGATATTAGCCAACTTTTAAGTGAAATGTAGTCATTCATAGATTGACTATGGAGATCTGTTAAAAGAAAGTACCTTGATCTGGCTAGATCTGTGTGAATAGATGTCCAAAACAACATTAATAGGAAAAAAGAAAAGCCAAGGTGTATGATTTATTAATCAGAGTTCTCTAGAGGAACTCACACAGGCATTTGTCTGTGTGTGCTCACATGCATGCATGTGTGTATGTATGTGTGTGTGTATGTATATATATATATATATATCTATGTGGGATTTATTTGAACGGCTTACAGGATGTGGTCCAGCTAGCCCAACAATGACTATCTAACAACAGAAGGACCAAAAATTCCGTAGCTGTTCAGTCCACGAGGCTGGATGTCTCAGTTGGTCTTCACTATACACAGGAATCCTGAAGAAGTAGGCTCTGATGCCAGTGAAGGAATGGACTTGCCAGGGAGAGCCAGAGCAAGTAGGCAAAGAGACTGTGTTACCTTCTTCTTTGTCATTATGTAGGCTGCCAGGAGGTGTGACCAAATTAAAGGTTTATCTTCCGTTCTTAAAAGATCTGGATTGAAAGTGGGTCTTTCCACTTTGAATGCTTTAATTAAGAAAAATTCTCACACAGGTGTGCCCAGCCTCTTGGATTTTAGTTAATTCCAGATCTAGTCAAGGTGACAACCAAGAATAGCCATCACAATAATCTATTAAATCATTGCTATAAATTGAAAAGAGCTGAAACTTTGTAAAATTCAATATTTTACATATATTATTCTTTTATAACTTGTTACACTTATGTTTCTATACAAGCATAAAATAATTAGCTGGAAAGATACCTACTTCATTAGACCACTTCCAAGATGATCTGCAGCATCCCCACCTGCCAGTCTTCATGGCCTGTGTCACCTCCTCACCTTTGTTTGGCCTCAAGTTATGACTTGCTTTTAATGAACAGAACCAATGGGATTGTCACTTCCAGGATTAGGTATAAATAACTAGGACTTTGCTGCTGTTGGCCCTGGACATCTAGCTCCGAAAAAATGAAGTAAGCTTTGTGAGATGCTCTATGGAGACCTTCATGCAGCAAAGAACTGAGGCAGACCTCTAGCTGGGACTGAAGGAGCAACTGAACCTCTTTTGCCACAAGTCACAGGGACCTGTGTCCTAAAAACATTTGCTGAGTGATCTCAGAAGCTACTGACCTGATGGCAGCTCCAGTCCACACCTTGACAGCAGCCTTGGAAGACCCTGAACTGGAGAGCCAGTCGCATCATACAGACTCCTGATCCCTGGCAAGGTAACAGAGCCACTGACTTTGGAGTAATTTGCCATGCAGCAGTAGTCACTAATATCCTGAGTTATAAATGTTACCGTGTGGGTTAGAGGAGTAGGAAGAAATGGGGCTTGAGGAAAGTCAGAGGAGACCTGATGTGGGAGGTCCTTCTGTACATGTGTTGTTTTTATTGGTTAATGAATAAAGAAGCTGCTTTAGTATGTGATAGGGCAGAGCTAGGTGGGAAAACTAAATTGAATGCTGGGAGAAAGAAGGCAGAGTCAGGGAGAAGCCATGTAGCTGCTCTGGAACCTTGCTGGTAAGCCACAGCCACATGGCGATACACAGATTAATAGAAGTGGGTTAGCCAAAGATATAAGAGCTAGCTAACAATATGCTTAAGTGATTGGCCAAGCATGATTTAAATAATATGGTTTCTGTATGATTATTTCGGGTCTGGGCAGTTGGGAATGAACAAGCCATCTCAGCCAACAGAGACCTTTGAAAATGACTTCTTCAACTTCTTAAAATTGGGCACATCAACATCCTGTTACAGAGAGGGGAGGGGCTCATGAGGCCCCAGTGCTCTCTGGAGATTTACTGCCCCCTACCCCTACACAGACACACACACACAGACACACACACACAGACACACACACACATGCCTGAAGTGATTTGTCCATCACATATGGATTGATTTTGAGTAAAGATGTAATTTTACATTTCAACAATGCCTTGAAAAACTAAGACATACCAGAATATGGGTCTCCATTATCACTTCTAACCCCATTAACTCTTGTACAAATGTAGATATTGTATTTCCAAGACTGAAGCTGAGAGCAAATTTACAGGTGGTTTGCTATTATGGATCATTGAATTGGGGTAGGTTCTTTTCTGAAAGGCAGGTTGGACTGGCAGTTCAGTGTAGAGCCATGAGCCTTACGGGGTTGGGGACAAGAGTACAGAGCTGCTGACAGGGGCCTGACATCTTTTGGCTGTGGAAAAAGGGGTGGCCTTGCTCCAATGTGGATTTCAGTTAAACCTGATCCTTCTCAGGGCTTGGAAGGTTTCTGAGCCTGAACTTTAAGTTGAGAGTTTGCATCTCTGAAAGCTTTGTCCATTACGCCCTGGACATATCCAGGTCCAGGGGCCTGGCCACGGGGTGGATGGAGAGATGCATTCATGTGGATGAATTGCAGGAGTGCCCACAAATGTTGGCACTTACAGGATAACCAATACTTTCCTTGTTACTGTGATCAAATGCCCGAGGAAAGCAACTCATACATACATACTCATAGAAAATACATACATACATATTGTATGAATTGAAGGGGTCTACAAAGGTCCAACTGCCTCAAAATTTCTCCTTTTGCTAAATAGGCCTTAATAGCACCCACCTTTCTTTTATGCCGGCGTGATTGCCAGGAGGTCACTGCTCAACTGCAAGGGAGGTTACTTTGGCTCATGGTACAAGAGATTCAGTCTACAAGAAGAATGGCGGCAGGGATGTGAGGAGGCTGCTCACAGTGTGCCTGCACCTGCCTGCAGTTAGGATGCAGAGAGAGCCAAAGCCAGCGTTAGGCTCACTTTCTTCTTCTTTCCGGGTGGCCAGCCCATGGGATGATGCTACATGTATTAAGGTTGGGTTTTCTTATGCCATTAAACCTTTCTGGAAACACCTTCAGAGACTCACCTAGAGGAGTGTCTTCATTGGGATTCTAAACCCCATCAAGTGGACCATCCACAGTGCCCATCCAGCTGCATTAAAGGTGGAAGCTTTTCTTTAAAGAGTTGTGTGCGGGCTGGAGAGTTGACTCAGTGATTAAGATTGCTTGTTGCTCTTGCAGAGGTCCTGTGTTCTATCCCTAGTACTCACATGGTGGCTCACAATTGTTTTTAACTCCAAAAGTAGGGAATTTAACACTTTCTTCTGGCCTCAGCGAGCACCGGGCAAGCTGTGAACATACCTACATGAAGGCAAAAATATTCATACACATAAAATAATAAAAGAACCCAAAAATTGAGAGAGAGAGAGAATGTGTGAGTGTGTGCTTATGTTTGTTGAGGGTGTATATGTGTACATGTTTGTGTATGCATTCACCCCAGATAGGGAACCCACGACATCCCAAAGTTCAGACAATACCAAAGTCCAATTAGTGAACCAATGAATTTTATTGAGGTTACTTACAAGAGCAGAAATGACCCAAACGCAGCTGCATCACCAAAGCCCACCCAGCATGGGTGACAGCTCACAAAACCTGGAACCTGGAGCACACTGCTCAGCCTGCAGGCAGCTCAACAGGTTGGACAGTGTCCTTTCCAAGTGGCTCAGTTGGTCTAAACCTCTTCCAGGCAGCTCAGCCGGTTTCTGCTTCTTCCAGGCAGCTGGTCCAGTCTCAGAGACTTCTTTGCATCTTGGCTTGACTGAGAGGGAGTCCCAGCTTTTTTTTTTTTAAATTTACTCTAGCTGGAAGGGGTCTAGTGAATCTGGTCAGTTTTAGGGACTTCCTAAAACTAGTTAGAGTTGTTTTCGTTCATGTTTAAAGAGCTTCCCTGCAGGATTGAACGTTTCAGTCTCAGAGGAAGCTGTTACACAACAGTAGGATCTCCATAACTTAGGTGCCAGCCTGGTCTACACAGTGAGTTCCAGGGCAGCCAGACTGTACAGACCTCTTTAGCCAGGTATGCATTCCCAGTACTCAGGAGATAGAATCAAGACAATCAGGAGTTCGAGGGCAGCCTTTGCTATATGAGACCTTGTCTCAAAACAAAAACAACAAAAAGAGCAAATAAACAAACAAAAAGGAAAGAAAATGAACCGAGACAGAGAACATTTTTATGCCAAGAATTTAGTCAAAAGTATGAGCACCGAGCTCAACTGCAATATGGACTCATTGCCCTGACTGATAGAATTCCATTTTAATTCACAGAAACATGATGCTTCAGGTGGCCCAGTACAGCTTTGCGGTAGGAAAGCTTTGTAGCTTTGTATTTCCTTTGGAGTTTACGAAATATCAGAAATAGCTTATGTGTCTTCAATTCCTCCCTCGTGAATCCTTAGGTGCTCAAGCACCCCAAGCTAGAACTCCCTGGTTTGCAGGAGGGAAACCGAGTCACTACTTGCACATTCCTGATGTTTCAGGCACGCCAGGAACTGAACTGAATCTCTCCAAGGTTGATCTGCAGAGTCAACATACATTTGCATTTGAAGCTGGACAAAAACCCATGCGAAAGTTTGCCACAATCAAGTCTCTTTGTGCATGAATGGCTTTAATAAGTGATTATAGTTTTAAAAATACATACATACATATTGTATGAATTGAAGGGGTCTACAAAGGTCCAACTGCCTCAAAATTTCTCCTTTTGCTAAATAGGCCTTAATAGCACCCACCTTCCTTTTATGCCGGCGTGATTGCCAGGAGGTCACTGCTCAACCGCAATTTCCCGTCAGGAGAAAGGAAGGTCTGTAGTGGATCCACTTCTCTCTCTCTGAACACTTCTACTGATCCACACACAGTGGTCTCCAAGAAACTATGGTTATGTATTGGGACCCCTAACCTTCTTACTGGATATGCTTTGGACCATTTGCTTGGCGGAGAAGGGGTTTGGGTTTTTTGGGGAAAATCATTAATACTAGAGTTATTAATAAAACAACAAAGTTTATGCGGCTTATTTTCTACCGTGCTGACTGAGGAAAACCTGAAGTACATTTTGTTGCAGTTTAATAACGGCGAGAAGCAGGGAATTGGAAGGGAGAGGCGCAAAGCCCCACCTGCCTCTTCAGAGGAGCTGGGAAAGGAAGAGGAGTGGCGGGCAGAGCCTGTCTGTTAAAGGGGGCTTAGCGCATGCACAGAGACCACGTAGCGACATAGTGGATGACACTGTCAGGTCCCTGAGCAGGCCAGCGTAACTGCCTGAGCATGTGAACAGGGAAGGCGTAACTTGCCAGGTCCTTAAGGGCAGGCCAGTGTAGGTGCCTGAATGCTAACACATAAAGAGTCTGAGTAACAATGTGTGTGTGGGTGTGTGTGGGTGTGCGGGGAAAGACAGAGAGAGACAGAGATCTATCTTGAGGCATGACTTTGGCTTCATCCTTGAAGTTCCTGCTTTTTTCCCAACATAATACTTTTATTGATTATTTTGTAATTTCTCATCTTGCACCCCAGTCACACTCACTCATCAGTCCTGCCATGTCTGTCTCCAGCCTTTGTGACCTTACCCCCTCAAAAAAGCAAGTCAAATTTGTGTTGCCCATATACTCGCTGGAGCATGGTCAAACTCCCAGTGGACAGCCAGCCCCCTGAAGAAAACTGAATCCTTCTCCACCTGCACTCCTGCCAGAAGCCATCAGTTGTGGAAGCTACATTTTAGCATCCTTATCACATCTTTTTTATTGATTTTTATTGAGCTCTACAATTTTCTTTGCTCCCCTCCCCTCCTCTCCCCTCCCCTCCCCTTCAACCCTCTCCCAAAGTCCCCATGCTCTCAATTTTCTCAGGAGATCTTGTCTTTTTTTACTTCCCATGTAGATTAGATTCATGTATGCCTCTCTTAGGGTCCTCATTGTTGTCTGGGTTCTCTGGGATTGTGA
>LOJH01025086.1:0-18878 GCA_001685095.1 Ellobius talpinus
GTTTTAATGCAGAATTTTATCAGAACTTCCAAGAAGAGCTGATACCTATACTCACCTTTGTTTTAAGAGGAATTTTATTTTATTTAGAAAAGCCTTTGCTTGTGCCTGCTCCTAGTTTTTCCACGACTAATTCATTACCATATGAACCAGGAATTCCCTTTTTATTTGGGATTTGATAACCTTCTTGTTGTTGGGGCCTTTCTTTCCTTATGATGTTATTTCTATCTACATGTACCACCTGGGCCCCTCAGTGTTGTCACGTACTGCAAAATGTAATGAACTGAGAAGTTGAGTGTCCCTTCCCAACATCTTGTCTCTATGTTCCTATGTACGTGGACCCTTTTGTCCCTGCCCTTTTCCCTTGGGCTCTGATGAAAAAAAAAGTAACTATACTTTTGGAGATTTAGGTCTGAGAACCGTAGACTGTTTCAGTTCTAGGAAATAAAACCTTTGATTATTAAAAAAAAATCTTCTCAGGCCTGTTCCTTTGATGTCCAAAGAATTGGGTTTTGAATGTGTTGCTCCATTTTTAGCCCTGAAAGCAAAGACCTACAGAAAAGGATGCTCTTGGAGAAACCTTTATTTCTCTTTTTCACCACCTTTCATTCCATTAAAGTACCCACTAGCACCCATTCAGATGAGTGGACCAGATTACAAAGTTTGGATGGTGACAAACTGCTCATTGCCTTTCCAATCTAAATGCACTGTAAGGATTTTTGGTTTGGAGAGCATGAGTGAAAGGATTGGTTTGGTTATTTTGCTTCAATTTTCCCACTTTTTCAATTAACACTATTTTCTTTAGCACCTTTGTCATGAAAGTATAGTTGCTTCATAGTCCCAGTTCTAAAAATATGTAGTACCTGTACAATATTTTGGGCCCTTTTGGTGACTTTGTACAAATATATGATGGAAATTTAAATAATTTTAGTCACATGTTGGGGATCCCAGACTCTTCATGAAGGATTGAGAGATCAATAAATACTATAGTCCACCTCAAAGACCACTACTTAATCCAACACTAGTGACTAATCTATTCTATACTAGTAATAATTTCTATTCTATCAGCTATGTATGTCAGGTCATTGTTTTTCAATAACTGATACTGCATTATTGGGGGAAATCTACTGCTTACTGAGTGAGTTACTAGCACGTCCCCCGAGTGTGGCCTTATTCAGCTTTTGTACAATCAGCCATACTAGCTGTTATTGTCCAGTGTTTCCTCTAAAAGAACTCTCTTGCAAAGGTTCCCTGCCTTCAATCCAACTCCTGAGACTCAAACACAGATTTCTAAAACTTTCTAAAAGCATTTTCTTCTGAATTGTGCCTCAAAAAATAACACTATGAATCCAGAAGTTAATAAAGTAGCTATTCTAGCATAAGTAACCAAGACAGTAGCTAATTTCTAAAGTGAGCCTCTACTTTTTTGTACACAATGTCTTTATAATGCAGCCATCCAATTAGACAGCTACTATTATCTCTGTTTTAGACCTGAGGGAGTTGAAATTCAGCAACATTAAGTAATTTTCCCAATGGCAATTAGTAAGTGATAAACCATGATTCAGACTTGGGTTTTCTCTCATTCTAAACGATAGGTGCTTTGTTCCATTTTATTCTTTCCTATTATATAAAACTTCCTATTCAGTTGAGAGCTTTTACTATCTTCTGTTTTGAAGTGAACATTAAGAAATTTGTGAGGGAAAAACTGCATTAACAGACATTGCTTATAGGTGTTTAAAGTCATCTTGGGACATGACAATTGTTTTTTGTATAAATGACTCAGTGAAGTGATGAGGACAATTGCACATTCAGTACTTTTCAGAATACCTAAGACAATAGGAGGTTTGAATATGGGTTGTCGTATTTGCCAGCGGCAAGTTTAAGATCTTGATAATGTTTTTGTGGAGGCATATTGTCTGCAATGATTCAATAGCCTGAAAGAAGGGAAATGAGTTTACCCACTCTCGTGGCCCTCTCCGTGTTGTTTCTTTTGTGTTACTTTTGTTGGGGATAGAAAAGGGTCTCATTAGAAATGATTCTCCCACTTACCTTCTTCTTAACTGTAATATAGGGAAAATGATAATCTAGCCACTAGAACTTATAAATAATAACATCACCGTTTTCTAGACCCAGTTATAACCCAACAAAGAACAGAAAAAATGGGTGGGGGAATCTGTCCTCTCAACCCTTTTATCAAGTTAACAGAACCCATTATGTGCTGTGGTGACCAGTAGATGCCTTTGTCTTAGACTGAAATTCAAGCTGTTTAAAATTCCAGGAACCCAGTGTTGCTTTTTTTTTCTTAAGAGTTTATGCCTCAGTAACAGAATTACAGATAAATGATTAGCTTACCTTTCTGAAAAAAGCTGGCTGCTTGATCTTTCACTGAAGCCATGTCGCACTAATCCGCCATGCCCATGCTTTTTCTGATGGCTGTGTTTAAGATGTCCCAAGCAAAGTGTGCTCGACAGTGTTGCTGCTTTAAGGACATGTTATACAGACTGAATTCTGTAATAATTTCAAAGCGTTCAATATTTCACACAATCATCACTTTGGCAAAGGACTAAGATTCCGCCGAGGCTTGAAAGTTTTGTTGCTTATTTTTAGCCAGGATTGAGCTTTCATTTGCTCTGCAAATTTGAATCCAAAGTGACAACTCTTCCTTGTGGTACATAGCTCCATTGCATTTTTTAAAAATATACCAGATATTAAAACACTCAGGCCACCTTCAGTCTATTTTGGTGTGGATACTTGCCATAGAAAACCTTCTGCCCCGTATTTCTTGCATGTGTAGCTCTTTGTGTTTAAAAAGAAGTCCACCATCTTCTCAGCGTGGTCGACCACTGAAGATAAGATCCACCCATGTCTGTCACCGCCACTGTGTGTTCACACTGATTATAACCTAATTTCCCATGTAATTGATTCTTCAACTAAAATACTTTATTAGTCTTTACTCTTTTACTCAGTCAAGCCACCATAAGCACACAACAGTTATTTACTATTTTAAAAACGTTTGAAGGTCAATTATCAAGTACCCCTAGTAGTCATGGTGATGAATGAGCAGCTGTGATGGGATGGTGAGCATACTCTGACAGAAAGCAGACTGAAGGGGTCATTACCTATAGACTAATGACAAAAGCTGCTTGGTTGGAGAAATTCTGTATCCATTTGAGTAGCTGGCTATTTTTATTATGGTGATTTGACAACCTGATTGACAGTCCTCAAAGACCTGAAGAAACTGGTCAGTGTCAAAGCAAAAATTGCCTTTTCCTCCCCTCCCCCTTTCTTAACCAGGTTTTTTTTAATATTTGAGTTATTTGTTTCAGTTAGGCCACAGGCAAATGATGCATGAGTCCTCTTTTGAACAGGATGGATTCTGATGGTTTTTGGACCTGAGCCACAAACTGACTATTCCATAACAAAACTTTACAACAGTGGAGGTGAGTATGCCAAAGGGAATCTGCATCAGTTTTTATCTCAGGCTCTTGGTCAGGTACACACGTTCCTGTAAACCCTCTTAGAGTTTAATGTACTTAGAGGAATGGAACCTGTTAACTTAACTGTGGCTGGTTCCCAGCCTCCCTTGCCTACTATCTTCCTCAGCTACAGTTCTCTGTTCCACTCCTGGTGAACAAACTGGTCATGGTAGTCTTTGAGACCATGGAGGTAGCCTAACATGATTTTCTATGGTAAGTCGGGGAATTTTCTCCTTGTAGTCTGACTTTAGAAGTAAGTTTGAAGTGCACTAACTGGGTCAAGACTGTTAGTGAAAGTCCAGCATGGTAGTTTCTCCTGCTGTTACCCAATACTGGACAAGAAACAACTACTAGGGAGAAAGGTTTATTTCCGGGGAATACAGCTTCCCACGCAGAGGAGGTGTGGTCCACAGCTGTGGCAGGATAAACTTGCCAGAGAAGGGAGTGATCAGCCCACTTTCTCCTTTTCCTCCTTTTTTATTCAGTCCAGGAATCTAGCCCACGGGATAATGCTATCTACATTCTGTAGCAAGATTAATAAAAACCCGGAGACAGATATCGGGGTTCAACCTAAAGATCGGAAAAGCTAAGTAGACAAGCCACTACAGAGTTCTTACCTCAATGAAATCTTCAGACTGAAAGAGAGCGAGTTCCTGTCTCATCCCGCCTTATATGCCTCTCTAGTGCTGGGATTAGAGACGTGCACCACCACTGCCCAGCCATCCTCTACGGTTAACTAGTTTGGCTGCTGGGATTAGAGGTGTGTGTACCCACTGCCTGGCCTGTATGGCCAAGTAGTGTGACTGCTCTGCCCTGACCTTCAGATAAGCTTTATTCATTAAAATACAAATGAAATATCACTACAACAGTCAGAACAGAACTCCTTTCACCATCCCCAGTTGAAAATTTCTGGCAAAGCTCTCATGGATGCTTCCAAATGTGTTCCCAGCTAATGCTCTAGGTGTTTCTTAATCCAGGCGGGTTGACAACAGTAATTAATCACTACACTCAGAAAAGATGACAGCAAAGTTTCTGGTTGGCTTGGGGCACATGGCCTGGGGGAAGTGCTGGTCCCAGATTGGCCAAGTCTACAGAATGGGAACCAACGGAACATACTTCATCTGCCTCATTGGTGTGTGGCTAGCCTTTTTTCTCTTCTGCCTCTGTCAATTTTGAAGAAGTATTACTTCTGTCTACCTTATTCCCTTTTCCTGCTATGAAACTTTTCCTTCAGTAGCTTCCTCAGAATTTGATAGCACTCCAATGTGTTACCATAAGCCATAAGTTTGCCTTAGTAGTGTCAGCTCTACTCTCACATAAATGTCCCCTTTTATTGTTTTTATCAATCACTAAACTGAATATTCCATGAAGACAGGAGTGGTCTGCACGCTGAGTATGAATAAGCACATCAAGCACCGCTCTGGAAGTTGCTTTCACTTTATTAGTTTGATATTTCATTTGCTTTAAGGGTAGGGATCAAACCCAGATCTTCACACATGCAAGGCAAGACCTTTGCCACTGAGCTACACGCTAAACCCTTGATACTGCATTATCGACTCTGCTTCCTTCAATATAAGAAGCAGCTTCATGGTGTTGGGTTTTGAATTGTTCAAACATGGTTAAATCCTGGCTCCCCTATTTAAGAGCTATACCATCTAAAATCTTTTCAGCCAAAAGCTCTGAAAGTGACTTCCACGATGCCCATTTGTTATGAAAAGCAAACGAGCTCAAATATCTTAAAAGGTCAAACATAGTAGAAAGCACAAACCAGACCTTACATGCTTGTTAATTTATTTCCCGTCAAACTAGTCTAGAGGACCAACCATAATGAATAACTAGAAATAATTAGAACCCAGTTTATTGCCTTTATTTGAGAAAACACTGGAGGCCTTCACCAAATGCAAACAGCTCACTGTGATGTAGCTGGTAATTCTATATTTAGTCTGCTCATATTATGCCCAGAGAAGCTGAAATCTCATTCTTCTGTTTCCTCATATTGCTCTTCAATAGCTTCTTTAAATTCCCTCACTGGTAGCTGAGTTATTTCATACAGACACATCCAATTTTAAATATTTCTCTTTTTTTGGCCTGACTCATCCCTCCTGTGTGCAGCTTTATTGCTCTCATTATTTCCCCAGGATGCACTCACGGTTTTCCAGTGGGTATTTCTTAAGTGTATCTCCTTGAGCACTGTGCATTCTTGGCTTTTTTTTCCCCACTGATAGAAATGGTAATTGTACTGCTCTAGTTATTTCTTGGCTCCCTTGCCTTTTCTCCAATGCACCTATCTTTTCACACATAATTTTAATGATCTGCCCAGCTCGATTACTGAAAGGCACTCGAGCGTTACAGTTGGTGGCCCATTCTTCCCAGAAGCTCACACAATTCTCTCTTCATTTTGCTTGCCTTTCACTTCTTTCTTTCCTCTTTTTACTTCTTCATACCTTGGACATCTCTTCATCACAATCATTATCTAGCTCTCTTGGTGATCTACTTCACACTTCATTAAAACTGTGTTCTGCTGGGTTCATTTCACCCCTTCTCCCTGCCATGTCAAGAAGATCTGCTTTTACTCTTTTACTTTTGATTCTTCTGGTGTCTGAATTTGTCAATCATTGCTTTTCTCCTTAGGGAGGTTTCTTAGCCTGCCTCCCCATAACAATATCTGTATTCCAGCCTGTGCCTTATTTCATTTAGGTTCAATTAATTTTTCCTTCCCTTATTATGTCTTTATATTTTGGGATATCACACTGAATTTGTTCAACAACTGCGTTGATCAAGGCATCTCGATGTCCTTATAACAAAAGCAAAAATAGGAAAAGACAAAGACACTACAATTGTATGACAATATCATTTCTTCTTTGAAAAATTAAAATACACTGTAGTATTAGTGACCTTGTAACAACTTATGTATCATTTATTATACAGGGTCAGGACTATAGGAGAAATCATTTCTACATTTAAGGGAGTAATTGGGCCATCATTGCATGGCTGCTTGAGTGCTCAGAAAGCAGAAGAGAAGATGGACAGTCTCTGTACCATCCTGAACATTATACACTAAACAAGGAAAGTATGAGCCCAATTCATGTTGAACTCAGATTCTGGTAGAATGACTAAGTAAGGAAGGTAAGTTTTCAATTACATTTAAGTAAGTTTTGTTCTACATGTCAAAGAACTCTAATGAAGTCTGAGGATCATGTTCAGCTGTTGTGATAGAGCAAAATATTTGTGAAGTATATAAATCCACATCATTATTGCCTTCACCAAAGGTTTACAATATTTTCTTTTTTGTAATTTGTTATTTTTCTTGGGGTGATACACATATGTCATTGTGCATGTGGGAAGATCACAGCAAAACTTTCAGGAGCTGGTTCTCCCGCAGTGTTGGCCTAAGGGAGAGGACTCAAATTGTCAGGCTTGGTGGCAAGTGCCTTTACCTACTAAGCCATCTCACTAGTCAATGTGATCCTTTTAATGCAGTGAAAAATATCCTAGGGATGTAGTGATGGGGAAAATACATGTGTATATCTAAAAGCAATGACTATATCCATTCATGGAGAATTTACCCTATACCAGATACTGTTCCTAGAGGTTCAAGATGCATTGATGAGTAACTTAAATAGAGATTACAGCTTTTCTTTCATTTCAGCAGCAAGAGAAAAGCAATTAAGAGGAAAATGAATGAGGAAATTAAATGGTAAGTTAGAAATTATAGATATTGTATTCTGTTGAGAATACAAACCATGAAGAGAGCAAAATATGGAATCCTGCCATTTTTCAATAAGCCAGTGAGTGTTGTGGAATATTACTGTTGTACATTGCCAAGATTTGTCACTCAAATTGTTTAATAAAATGCTGATTGTCCAGTAACCAGGCAGGAAGTATAGGCAGGGTAATCAGACTAGGAGAATTCTGGGAAGAGGAAGGCCATAGTCAGGAGTTGCAAGCAAGTTGCAGAGGAAGCAAGAGAGAATGCTGCATGGAGAAATGGTACCAGGCCATATGGCTAAACATAGATAAATATTATGGGTTAATTTCAGTATAAGAGCTAGTTAATAATAAACCTGAGCTACCAGCCAAACACTTATAATTAATATATGCCTCCTGTGTGGTAATCGTGGATGGAGCTACAAATGGGGCAGGACAGAAACTCACCTCCGACTACAAATGAGGGGGTAGCCAGATGTGTTAGAACATGGGGCTTCTTCCTTTTCTTACCTTCAAATGATTCCCCAGAATAAATACAGCATAGTGGTACCATTATAAACAGGTTCTTGGGGTCACTGTAACTGTTAAAATACATATAAAACCCAAACTTAAATAATGTATTATTAACAATAAATTACTATTGGTTCAGCTCAAAGCTGAAAGAGACACACAAACCTTAGAATATTTGAAATGAAAGCTCTTGTTTGGTACCACTTATTTTCTGATTTATCATAGACATCCATAGCACAACATTTCAAGATTTGTTATCGACCTAGATAATTTAAAATACTCAACAGTGGAAATCATTAAATTTGTTGTTGCAGCACCTATCTGAATAGAAAAGACTAGGACTGTTATTGACTGTCTGTCTTTTCGCAGTGATGACAACATGTTTATTTGGAGTACACATCAACACTCTGAGGCTGTAGACCCATGGGATACAGAAACCGTACAAAGTACAGGTTGTTAGAGTATTCCCAATGCATGTTAGTGTCATATGCCTATAATTGAAGTTTTACAAAATGATATGTTTGCTGGTCTTCATCTATGCCAAATCGTATTAGCTTGTGACCCTGAGAGCAGATGGAGTGGTTCACTCTGGGGCATGGACAGAGAGTAGGAGAGGGGGTGTGTGCAAGCAGGGGAGACTCTTAAAATTGTTTCATCATTTCTAATTAGGTCAAATTTTTCATTGAAACATACAGAACTATTTCTAGACTAAATGTCTTTCCGGTTGTTTGCTTTGAAAACCTTTTTAGATAGTCCAAATTGTTTTTCCAAGGCAAAGACAGTCTTCAAGTTGAGTAAGGTTACAAATAAAATATGTTGTAGTACTCTTTTGAATGAGAGGAAGTGTATACTCTAATATCTTGTAGATTTTAACTAAACGTGTCATGATGTTAGACAAAAGGTGAAAACTGGTTTTGAATGAATCTATACACTAAAAAGAAGAGAATTTAGGATGAATCAACCTTTCTAACGTAGACTCTAACTTCTGTGAGCTTTACCTCCTGGAATTCCTAAGTCCTGCTCCCAATGTTGCCTGCCATTGCCTTTAGATTTGAAGGTCAGAGCACTGAAACACAGACACCATTAGTTGCCAAGAAAGATTATGGATATTGGGATGAACATACGTCTAAACTCTGGGATTTAGGCAAGTTAATAAAGTGACTGAGTGTCCCCTCATCACTTTTTCTATAGCCACCAAGGGAAAAAAATCATTCTGTTCATACTGAGCTCTCTGAATGCTAAATAAGTGTAATTCGTTGTGAATATTCTGTATATTCATGAAGGGAGGGAGAGAAAGAAGAGAATGACTGTCTTAGTTACTTTTTCTTGTTGTCATCATATTTCAGAGAAATGATCAATTAAAAGAGGAAGGGTTTATTTTAGCTTACAATTCCAGGAAACCATCGATGATGGTGGGAACAGCCTGACAGCAGGAGAGAGGCAAGTGGGCACATTGCACCAGCAGGCAAGAATACACAGGATGAGGGGCCAGGCTCTCAAACCTCAAGAGCCTGCCCACATGACTCACTTTCCCCGTCAAGTCTCTACCTCCTAGAAGTTCCACACCTTCCCAAACATTATCTCCAACTGAAGACCAAGTGTTTAGAGATATGAATCCACCAAAGCCAATTCACATCCAAACCACACAGAGACAGAGATTAGACCTATTTGCTCAATGTAAAATGCAAAATGAATACGTGAACTTATTTTTAAAAGCAAACACATTTTACTTTCTGTTGTTCAACCCCATTTCTTCTGGAGAATACCATCTACATCTGTTCCCAGAAACAACAATAAACTCTATGAATGAGAACAAATGTCTAAGCCTTTGACTCTGATCATTCTAGCAGTCCAGGCTGAATGCAACAAAAAGGAACAAAGTAACAGTGATGATCTGCATCAATGTCCTATATATATATGTAGTGTCATAGCCTTAAGGGTCTTCTTATAAAAGCTGAAACTTTTATGCCCATGTCATAGCTCTGCATGTGTGTGTGTGTGTGTGTGTGTGTTGTGCCACAGTCTTTAAAGAACCTCCTTCAATGAAACTGCTTTTGTTTGGTTTTGCTGATCTACAAGTTAATGATACCCCACATTTATCAATTTTTGAGACTATCAAAGGACTGTACCATGTATGGCACATGACAAGATGTTGCCTCATGTCATACACAGAATGATGTTTTAGCCTTTTAAAAAATTTTCCCTGAAGAATTGAATCACAAAAATAATTATTGTGGTATACATCATGCAGGCCTACTCTCAGCCCTCTTTTCCTTCTGGTTCAGGACACGGACATTGGTATATTGTTACTGTCACTTTCTCCTCCTAATAATGGCCATTATTCACAGCTGGGTGCTGCAGGTCACTAGCATGATCTTCATGCAAAGGGCCACACTCCTCATCCTGTATTCTCTAGATTGTAAGTTACAGCATCCAGATACAGTACCCAGTTCATTCTTTCTATATGACATGCAGATTTGACCTTGTTTTGTCCTTCTAAGCCTTCTACAGTCTCACAAAACCTGGACATAAAACTTTTAAATATTCTTGACCCTTCCCCCCACCCCCCCAAAAAAAAATCTCCAACTGTGTTTTGGTTTTGAGTTTAAATGATACATTCACATCATTTGTCAGTTGTGCTATGAAGATGCCTGTGGCACCCAACTGCAACTGAGAGGGCAGACTTGTCATACTTGGTAATTAGAAGAAGCCTGAGAGATTCAAGGTTTCTCAGAATTCATAATGGTTTGAAGAAAAAAAAAAAGACCCCGATGTGTTAGTGAGATGCATTTCTCTGAATTTGTTCCAGCGGTGTGGCTGTCTTTTTAACCTTGCTGTCTGGCTCATTACACATGCAGTCAGTCACCAAAGCCCCTGGCTCCCTGCTGTGCTCCTGGAGCCTGATAGAATACATCAAATAGTAGATGAATCTTCTAGTTTTGCCTCTATTGCAACTGCTCTGAGATTTTTACCCACATCAAAATAACTATAGATTGAAGTCAATCCTTGACACTTAAAGTGCTCCACAGGCAAGAAATAAGTCTGTGATGAACTAATAAAAAATGTAAAATATGCTATTTGTGCATCTGTTTTAAATCCCGTAACTTGATTTGCTAAAGAAAAGGGTCAACAGAGAATCTTCTACTCTAAAAGACCAGGAAATTTTTGTAGGGACAGTGTCTATGGCTTATTCCCAGTTGTCTTTGTGATGAGGGAAGGGGTATCTAACCCTGTAAAAACCATTTCACTTTATCAATGTCCTATTTTTTAAAAACTACACTGCTTTGAAAAGAGTTATCAGCACTCATTAGGGTTCCCATTTGAAAGCTGACTTTCTAAAAATAATTATGTTAGTATGTGCCAATGGTAGGGCACTTTCTCAGTAATGCACACAGGTGCACAGAAACTTCCTTAAAGAAGCAGTTTTACAGCTTACATAACACATTGCCCCTCACACACTGACAGAGGGAGACATCAGGACTCCATTTTCACCAAGAGCCAGATCATCCAGACAGAAATAACATGGAGAAATGCTTGATTTGTGTATTAAAAAGTAAATGGAACTAACAGATATTTACAGAATATTTCACCCAAACCTCATTCTTAGCACCCAAGGAACTTTCTACAAAATGAATCATATACTTGTACACAAAACAATTCTCAACAGACAAAAGAAAACTGAAATAATACTGTGCATCCTATCTGAAAACTATAGTTTGAGCTAGATATCAATAATGACAGGAACAGCAGAAAGCTTAGAAACTGATGGAAATGGAACAACTCACTAATGAATGAAAAATGGGTCAAGACAGAAGTTAGGGAAGAAATGACAAACTTTGTAGAATTGAATGAAAAATGAATACACAATATATACCATCTGCTGGGCAAAAATGATGTTCATCCTAAGAGTGAAGAGTAACACTCAGTACCAACATTAAAAAAATTGAGAGATCTTATACGAGTAACTTAACAACATACCTGAAAGCTCCACAAAACAAATGAAGAAATGAACCCCAAAGGAGGATACAGTAAGAAATAATCAAACTTGGGGCTAAAATCAATAAAATAGAAACAAAAAGTACAAAGAATCAATGAAACAGAGATGGTTCTTTGAGAGGAAAAAAACCAATAAGATTGATAAGCCATCACCCAATTTAACAAAAAGAGATGAAAGATAATCCAAATTAACATAATTAGAGACAAAAAGTGAGAAAATTACAAAGAACACTGAGGAACTATAGAGAATTATAAAAATATACTTTTAAAACCTGTACTTCACAAAATTGGAAATATAACAAAAAGTGGACAAATTCTCGATACACACGAGTTCCCCAAGAAAAACTGAAATCAGATGAACAGACTTACTTAAACAGACTTATAACCTTTAGTAAAATAGAAACAGTAAGATATCTTCCAATAAAAAAAATCTAGGGCCACATAGATGATTATAATGCAGAATTGCACTAGACTTTCAAAGAAGAGTTAGTGCTAATATTCTTCAAATTTCATTATATTGAAACAGAAGGAACATTGTCCAACTGTTTTATGAGGCCACAGTTACTCTGATACCAAAACCACATAAATATTCATCAAAAAGAGAATTACAGATCAATTTCCCTTATAAACATTGTTACAAAAGTTGTCATTAAAGAATGTGCAAACTGAATCGAAGTAACCCCCTAAAAAATCAGTCACCATGATAAAGTAGGCTTCATTCCAGAGATGCAGGCCTAGTTCAACATATGTAAACTGATAAATGTAATCTCCCATTTAAACAACGAAAGACAAAAAGCACATGATCACTTCATTAGATTCAGAAAAGCCCTTTGATAAAATCCACTACCACTTCATGATAATATTCCCAGTGAGATTTGAGATACAAGGGACATACCTCACCAAACATCCATCTAACAAAGACAAACTCAGAAACTGATACCCAAAGCTATGATTACAACAGACCAAGATGCCTAGATGTCAGCGTAAGAACACAACGGTCAATATGTTATTCCCAAAGCTCTGTATCCTACTACAGCAAACCTGGGATAGCCCTAAACAGCTAAAGCACAAAGCAACAGCCTTACAATTAACTTCATGAAAATGATATAGAGTCCTGAAAGAGGAAATGAACAAATCTCTTAAAGAATCAAGGAAAAAGCAAACAGAGATCCATAAAGAGGAAATGAACAAATGACTTTAAAACATGAAGGAAAAGACAAACAAATAATTGAAGGAAATGAATAAAAGCCAAGGAAAGCCAAGGAAAAAAACAAACAGTTGAAGAAGATAAATAACATTGTTCAAGACCTGAAAATGGAAGTAGAAGCAATAAAGAAAACACAAACTGAGGAGATCCTGGAGATGGAAAATCTAGGTAAGTGAACAAGAACTCTAGACACAAGCATCACAAACAGAATACTAGAGATAGAAGAGAGAATCTCAGGCACTAAAGATATGATAGGAGAAGTAGATAAATTGGTCAAAGAAAGTATTGAATCTATAAAATTCCTGACACACAACATCTAGAATCTGGTGCACTATGAAAAAATTAAAACTAAGAATAATAGGAATAAAAGAAAGAGAAAAATCCCAGCTCAAAGACCCAGAAAATACTTTTAGTAAAAATCATAGAAATTTTTTCTAACCTAAAGAATGACATATCTATAAAGATACAAGAAGCTTATGGAACACCAAGTACATTGGACCAGGAAAAAAAATGAATCCCCATGACACATAGTAATCAAAACACTAAACATACAGGACAACAAAAAAGACTATTATAAGCTGCAAGGGAATAAAGTCAATTTACATATTAGGCAGACCTATTAGAATTATACTGAACTTCTCAATGGAGACTCCAAAAGCCAGACGTGCCTAGACAGATGTATTTCAGATTCTAAGAGACCACAGATGCCAGCCCAGACTACTATGCCCAGCAAAACTTTCAATTACCATATATGGAAAAAAAACAAGATATTCCATGATAAAGTCAAATTTAAACATCTATCCTTACATCCAGCCTTACAAAACATGAAGGAAAACTCCAACCCAAAGATTTTAACTACACACAAGAAAATACAGGCACTAAGTAATGTTGCATCAGAAAAAAACAAAAGAAGTGAAACATATACCACCAACACCAAAACCAACAGCAAAATAACAGGAATTAACATCCATGGGTCATTGACACCTCTCAATATCAATGTACTCAATTTCCCAATTAAGACAGAGTAATAGAATGGTTAAGAAAACAAGATCCATCCTTCTCCTTTATACAAGAAACAAAACTCAACATCAAAGATAGACATAACCTCAGAATAAAGGGTTGAGAGACTTCCAAACAAATGAACCTAAGAAGCCAACTAGTGTAGCCATTCGAATATCTAACAAAATTGACTTCCAACCAAAATTAATCAAAAGAGACAGGGAAGGACATTTCATATCCACCAAAGAAAAATTCCACCAAGATGATGTTTCAATTCTTAACATCTATGCCCAAAACACAAGTACACCCACATTTATAAAAGAAACATTACTAAAGCTTAAATTAAATATTGACTCTCAGACATTGATAGTGGGAAACTTCAATACCTCGCACTTAGCCATAAACAATTCATCCAGACATAAACTAAACAGAGAAATACTGGATATAACAACCACTAAAAAACAAATGAGCCTAACAGATGACACAACATCTCCGCCAAACACAAAAGAATATGCCATCTTATCACATCACAGATATTCTTACAAAATTGAAAACTATTTGGTCACAAATCAAGTCTCAACCAACACAAGAACATCAGGAAGTTTACAAATTCATGGAAACCAAGTAATTCTCTATTGAATGACTACTGGTTCAAGACAGAATGGATAAAGAAAAAGTGGTATTGTACTTACCCAAGGAAGTGCTATACAGCAGTAAAAAAATAATAACATCTTGAAATTTACAGGCCAATGGATGGATCTAGAAAAAGGAAAAACATAATGAGTGAGGTAACCCAGACCCAGAGAGACAAGTATCATACGCATTCACTCATAAGTGGCTTTTAGACATAAAGCAAAGAAGCACCAGTCTACATGCCACAATCCCAGAGAGACTAGACGACAAACAGAACCCTAAGAGAGACATACATGGATCTACATAGGAAGGTGAAAAAGACAAGATCTTCTGAGTAAATTGGGAGCAAGGGGGTCATGAGAGAGGGTAGGAGGGGCGGGGAGTGAGAAAGAGAAGTGGAGAAAAATATATAACTCAATAAGAACAATAAAGAAAAGAAAAATGAAAGAAATTAAACTTCCTAGAATTCAATGAAAATGAACACACAATATACCCAAACTTATGAGACACAATGAAAATGAAAGTGGTGCTAAGAGGAAAATTCATAACATTAGGTGCTGACATTTTAAAAAAATTGGAGAGATCTCATACTAACAATTTAATAGCACAACTGAATGCTCTAGAACTAAAAGAAGCAAGCAAGAGCAGTAGATGGTAAGAAATAATCCAACAGAGGGTTGAAATCAATAAAACAGAAACAGAGAACAACGGAAAGTTTTTTTTTTTAAAAAAGAAAATCAACAAGATAGACAGCCTCTTACCCAAACTGACTAAAGGACTTAGAGACAATATTCAAATTAGCAAGATCAGAAGTGAAAGGGCGTACCTAACTGACACCTTGGAAATCGAAAGAATCATCAGGTCATACTTTAAAATTTGCACTACAC
This sequence comes from Ellobius talpinus, assembly GCA_001685095.1. Taxonomy (NCBI): domain Eukaryota; kingdom Metazoa; phylum Chordata; class Mammalia; order Rodentia; family Cricetidae; genus Ellobius; species Ellobius talpinus. The sequence continues at coordinate 15,414 of LOJH01025086.1, forward strand.
ACAACTGGAAAATATATAAGAAATAGATGATTTTTGGATAGATACCACTTACCAAAGTTAAATCAAGATCAGAAAACATTTTAAGGAGATCTATAACCCATAAGGAAATTGAAGCAGTCATCAAAAGTCTTCCAAAACCCCCAAAAAAGCCTGGGACCAGATGTCTTTAGTGTAGAATTCTCCCCAACTTTTAAAGAAGCATTATTATCAATACTTCTCAAATTATTCTATAAAATAGAAACAGAAAGAACAATGTCAAACTCATTTTATGAGGCTACCCAAACCACAAAAAGATTCAACAAATGAACAGTTTTACCCCAAATTCCTTTATAAACACCCCCTCATGACCCCCTTTATAGATACAAAAATATTTAATAAAACACACAGCATCATGGCAATCAGCTTTGGTCAAGCTGATTTCAACCCAGAGATGCAGGGATAGTTCAACATATGAAGATCAGGCAATATAATCCAACATATAAACAAGCTGAAAGAAGAAAAAAAACATGACCATCTCACTAGATTCTGAAAAATTCTTTGATAAAATCCAACACACGTTCATAATAAAAGTCTTAGAGAGATTAGGGAGACAAGGGACATAGCAAACATAATAAAATCAATATACAGCAAGCCTATAGCCAACATCAAATTAAAAAGAGAGCAACTCAAAACAATTCCATTAAAATCAGAGGCATCACCATCCCTGATTTCAAGCTGTACTACAAAGCTTTAGTAATAAAATCCACACAGTGGTAGCATAAAAACACCCATGTTGATCAATGGAATCAAATCAAAGATCCAAACATAAACTCACACACATAAAGACACCTGGCTTTTGATAAAGAAATCAGCGTGTACAATGGAAAAAAAGAAAGCATCTTCAGCAAATGGCCCTGGTTTAACTGAATGTCTACATGTAAAATAATGTGAATAGATCCATATTTATCACCCCACACAAAACTCAACTCCAAATGAATCAAAGATCTCAAAATAAATGAGTCACACTGAACTTGATAGAAGAGAAAGTAGGTAATAGCCTTGAAGACATTGGCACATGAGACAACAGTAATAGTGTAATCACTAAGATCAACAATTAATAAATGGGGCCTTATGAAACTGAAAAGCTTCCATATGCAAAGAAGTGGTCAGCGAGACAAAATGCCAGCTATACAATGGGAAAAGATTTTCATCAATTCTATACCCAATAGACAGCTAATATCCAAAATATATTTTAAAAAGCTCAAGAAATTAGACATCAACAAACCAAATGCTCCAATGAAAAACTGGGTACAGATCTAAAGAGAGAACTCTCATTAGAGGAATGTTTAATGGCTGAGAAACACTTAAATATTCAACCTCCTTAGCCTTAGAGGGGAAATACAAATCAAAACTAAATTGAAATTTCATCTTGCAACTGTCAAGATGGCTAAGGTCAAAAACACAAGTGATAGCTCAGGCTGGAGAGGATGTAGAGCAACGGGATCACTCCTCCATTGCTTGTGGGAGTGCAAACTTGTACAGCTACTTTGGAAATCAATATGAACATCTCTCAGAAAATGGAGAATCAATCTACCTAAGTTCCAACTATACTAATTTTGGGCATATATGACAAGCAAGGTCACTTGCTCAACTATGTTCATAGCAGCTTTATTTGTAATAGTCAGAAACTGGAAACAACTTAGATGCCCCTCAACTGAAGAATGGATAATGAAAATGTGGTACATTTATACAATGAAGTTTAACTCAGCTGTTAAAAACAGTGACATCAGGAAATTTGAAGGCAAATGGAACTAGAAAAAATCATTCTGAGTGAGGTAACCTACACCCCCAAAGATAAAAATGCTATGTACATGTTTATAAGTGGATATTAGCTGTAAAGTAAAGGCTAGCCATGATACAATCCACAGACTCAGAGAGGCGAGGTAACAAGAGGACTCAATGGGGAATGCTTGGATCTCCTAGGGGAGGGGCAATAGCAGAGATCCTGTAGGTGGACTAGGGGTGGGAACAGGAAAGGTATGGTTTGGAGGAATGGTCTTACTAAAAGAGATAACTGGAAAGTTAAGGGCATTCCAGGGTTAGATAGAAACCTGGTCCAAGGGAATTTCCCAGGAGTCTACAAAGATGCCAACAGCTAAGACTCCTGGCAATGGTGGATAGGTAGCCTGAACAGTCTATCTTCTGTGATTGGGTGAGACTTTCAGTGGAGGGGTTGAGATGCCAGCCTGGCCATGCAACCTCTGACCTACAGTCTAGCCTGCCTAAGGCATGTGTGTGGGGGAGATAAATATGGCATGCAAACTGTGGGAGTGGCCATCCAACGACTGGTCCAGCCTTAGACCCATACCATGAGAGTGAGACTACACCTGGCTCTTCATGGAGTGGCCAGGACCCAAAGGCTGGATGGTACAGAGACCTCATATAGACCCAAGCACAACTGGAGAAGGAAAAATGTCAACATAATAATGTCTAAAGATATTCTGCTATACTCATTGATTAGTGTCTACCCCAATTGTCATCAAAGAGACTTCATCCAGGAACTGATGGAAATAGATGCAGAGACCCAGAGTCAAGAATTGGCCCAAGCTTGGGGAACCCTGCTGTAAAGAGAGAGAGGGGAAGGGTTGTACAAGCCAGTGGGGTCAAGGACATCAGAAGGCAATCCACAAAAACAAATAACCTGGGCTTAGAATAACTCACAAAGTCTGGACTGACAGCCAGGGAGCGACATGGGAACAACATAGACCCTCTACATATGCTTAACATTTGTGTAGCTTGGTCTATTTGTAGGACCTCTAGCAGTGTAGGGGCTACCACTAAGGTTTCAAATGAGTTTTCGAAACTATTCCTCGTAGTAGGCTGCCTTGCGCAGCTGTAATACACAAGAAGGAGCTTAGGCCTGTTTCAACTTGATATGCTGTGCTTTGTGGATGCCCATGAGAAGCCTGACCCTCCCTGAATCAAAACAGAGGAGGAGTGAAGAGGTGGGCAGAGGGGATATGGAAGGAGAGGAGGCACGGGAAACTGTGGTTGGAATGTAATGTACGTGAGGAGTGTGAAAGAAAAAAAATCCTTTAAAATATCGGAGAAAAAACTGAAGAAGATATCAGAAGAAGGAAAAATCTCCCATGTTCATGGATTGATAGAATTAATATAGTAAAAATGACCATAATCTACAGATGCAATTTAATTCCTGTCAAATTTTCAACATAATTTGTTTCAGATCTTTATAGGAAAATTTTCAGCATCATATGGAATACCCAGGATAGCTTAAACAATCCTAAAATATTTAAATTTAAAAATCCAATATTAAAAGAACTCCTGGAGGGCTCACCTTTCCTAATCTCAAATTATAGTCTAAAGGTAAGTAATAGAAATAACATGATGTTGTTGCAAAAACAGATACATTGGTGTAGTGAAAGGGGAGCAGGCCTGCTTTTCGTCCCGCCCGGCTCCCGTACGGCT
>LOJH01025088.1:8817-18878 GCA_001685095.1 Ellobius talpinus
ACATGGGAAGTAGAAAAAGACAAGATCTCCTGAGTAAATTGCGAGCATGGGGACTTTGGGGGAGGATTGAAGGGGAGGGGAGAGGTATGGAGGGGAGCAGAGAAAAATGTAGAGCTCAATAAACATAATAAAAACGTTCACAGTTCACAGGAAAAAAAAAGATAGACTAAGTCTGTGACACAACCCTTGCATTTGAAGTCCAGGAACATTGAAGAAGAGAGGGTAGAAAGATTGTAAGAGCCAGAGGAATAGCTCTTCAGCTGCAACATTCTGTTTTCTAGATATGATATGGAATCTATACTCATAAAATGTCAATAATATGCTTTCTTAAATAAGGCCTGTAAATGACACCACCAGCTGACATGCTAATGTGAGTGGGGGACAACTCACAGAGTCCCACCCCTACATGACAAACTACAGGCAATTAGGGACTGCCTTTAGAGAGAGAATAAGTCTTTTCCTGGATGAAGTTCTTATATAGTTATCTAACCCCAAGCAGTTAGCACTAAAAACACATATATTCAAGGAACACTAAGTAGACTCAGCAGGTTGTACTAATTTGTTTATGTATAGATGTGTACGTATTTGTTGAAGAAAAAGAGGTTATGAATTTTAGAGGGAGCAAGAGAATAGGAAACACTAGAAAGAGGAAATGGGAGAAATTGTATAATTAAAATTAGAGAAAATTTCATAAACTGGGGCTTAGGAGTTTTCATGGTTGATTTTAGCTGTCAACATGATACAACCTACATGCACCTGAGCTGCAGCATCTCTAAAGACATCCACGGGGATTGCTTCAGTGACACTGATTAATATTGAAAGAGCAACCCAATGGACGGCATCATTCATTGGCTACACATGGGTGGATAAAGAGCTGAGCAGTATCGTGAGTATATTCTTTGCTGTCCGCACATGTATGAGCTGCTGATAGTGACTTCAGCAGTCTCCCCCATCTCTCTGAAGCTTTGCAGGGAGGAAATATGAAATACTGCTGCTAGTCACACACGAGGAAAGCAGAGAAGACTCTCAGTTGCTACCATTCTGTACAGTACCTGATGCTCTCTTCCTGATTATGGATGGATGCAGTTGAGCATCTGCTGAAAATTCTTTAGGTATAGACTTTATCACAAAGATAGAGCTAGAATTTTTAACAAAAAAAATTGTGTTTGACTTCAAGGGTAGCAACTGCCTAAAATAATAATAAATATCAGGAAGCCTTTAAGATTTATTTCTATCAAATTGAGCTTTCATTTGAGTCTAATTATTCATTTCCTATAACAGTTTCTGTGTGATGTGATAAATATACATTATTATTTTAATTAACATATTGAAGGAGGAGATTATAATACAGTACCTAGTTAAAATGTTGTCCCCAGTGTAGACAGAGATCTACAATGTTCTTCATAGGAGATATCACAAATGAAGAGAACATAACCTTTCTAGAGAGAAAACAGAAAATTGAGTATTTGAATATTGCTTTTATGAATTGCCATCATGATTATCTAAGAAAAATACACTTTTTATATTCAAAGATGGGCAGCTTCATATAAACACGGGAGCAAGAATCAAGCAATATAGATGTTCCTTCGTAACACATTAGTGACGCCATAGCTTTAAATATCCTTTGAAAATCAGAGTGAGCTACTACATGATGTTTGATCTGGTCTTTACCATAAGTTAGTGAAAATAAAAACATTCAAGTTATTGTTCTTGAATATCTGCTTCCTCTAATTTCAAGAGACAAAACTTCCACCTCCTGTACAGCTGTGATGAAAGTACTAATACAACCATCTTGCTTTTGGGTAACATATATCTGCTTGAAATAGAGATATTTAGCATTATGCTAATTATGATTCGTAGGTAGTAACCTTGATCTTACTCTCAATTCAAGTAATATGATCTTGCAATCATTTGTATACTCAGTGTATGTAGAAAGCTTGAAAAATAGGCATGATGTCTTGAGGAAATCATTTCAGGGCAGCTTCTGATTCGTTATTTATTCCTTCCATATAGATTGATTTCTTTTTCCTTTTCTTCTTAGCCATTCCTGTCATATTCAGAACTCTATTCTTGAGCTATCATTCATGTTTGTCCCAGCACGGACTTATTTCTCACTGTATAGCCAGGTGGACTTTTCCCCCATTGCATCCTCACCCTCCACACGTGTAGACAGTGTTACACGCAAAGTTAGAGAAATCTGTTTCCTCACCTTGATACTGTCTGGGCTCTACCTAAGGCAAGATAACGTAAAAAATAGAATATACTTTTAAAAATCAGAATCTCTCTCTCTCTGTGTGTGTGTGTTGGATTTTATTGTCACAGCAATGCCTAAAAAGGCATAATCTCAGAATCATTCTGCATGGAACAGTTTCCCTACCCTTGTGAAAATAAAAAATAGCATGCATCGTAAAAGCATATGGTTTAACAAATGTTCTGGTCTAAATATTCCTTTGGCATTTATGCCACAAAATGTCTCCCTGTTGCTGCTATCCAGACTTTCCTTTTAATAGCATACAGAGAAAGAATGCCAGCTTGAAGTGCCATATAAGGCATTCTTCCCAGGATCTGATAGAAACTGGACAATGGCAGACCTCTGAGCACCTGGCAGAGCTGTATTAGTACAAATGCCTTTATGTGCATCTCTCAGGAATCCAGAAAGTCAAGTTTTCTGCTCATACAAATATTCCATTTTATTAATCTTTTTAACTAGTAAACAGCATTTCAAGTATAAGAAAGTACTGTAGTAAGACCAACTTCTAAGCTATGAGTGACTTTTTGGGGGTTATGCTATTTAATAATCCAAAGACATGATGAAAGTCAGGGACTAAAGGTTGAAGTAATGCAAATATACCTATGAAGAAAAGGTGTATTGTTTTGAATGCTGTACCAACAGTTATTAAATATTTTAACATATTAAAATAAATTTCGTGTGTATGTGTGTGTGTGTGTGTGTGTGTGGTGGTTATTGTTAATGACCAACTCCCCAGGCTCTGAAATCCCGCCGGAGGCAACCCTCCAGACTCAGGTGTGAGGAATTATTTAGCCTCTGGCTTGCCTGTGAGGGATTACACTGATTGGATAATCGATTAGATTAAGTGAAATAGAAAGAGTCCTGCTGAAAGTGGGTGACAGTCATCCTTGGGCTTGGGTTCTGGCACCTGTATAAAGAAGACCAGTTGAACACAAGCAAGGGCGGCATGCTGCCCTTTTCCGGAGATGCTGTGCTCAGCTGTCTCAGGCTCCCTGTGCTGTGACCTCCATCCTGACAGACTACAGCTAAAGGGTGTGACTCAGGACAGCTTCTTCTTTCAATCACTTTTAAGCATAGTATTTTTCTAATCACAGAAAATGGAACCAGTAAGTAAGATGATCTGCAATTCCTGTTCATCATAAATCTATTTTTTTCCACTCCAAAATACAGCCTGCCGTGCTCTATGGCATCAACACAAATCTTGGAGCAGCAGGGATGCAGCCCACAACCTGCACAGGAAGCCTCGGTACATCTTCCTTGTTTCGCTACACTTTTGATAGTTCACTTTCCACCTACATACCCCTGCTTTCATCAGAATATCATCAGCAATAATGTGTTTGAGCAGACAGACTCCACTTCACTGGAAAAGGAGGAGAGTTAAAAGCGTGAGAGGAATTAGGGAATGGAATAGGCAAGCCCTGCAATTTTCCCTACATACTGTGTCAGTCAGCTTCATAACACATTGCTGGGTCCCTCGGTGCTGACAGAGGTCATGATGTCTAATGAGATGCAAACTGCAGGCCCTGACCTTGCACACCTGAAACAGATCCCCCAACACACACACACACACACACACACACACACACACACACACACACTTTTTGACAGAGGAATGATCCCGATGTCTTGGCAAGAGTCCAGTATGATAATTGCATTTCTGTTCACATTTCCTCTCCCTGCAGTTTTTACTATTAAGGGGAATTCTGAAACCTGACAAAATGGCACATAGACAAAAAATAAAGCCATCACATTCCAAACAGTGGACATCTCTAGCCTGGGGGGGGGATTTAATAATACCAATTTAGCATATTTTGTCATTATAATGTAATTCCTGTCAAATAACATGTAACAAAGAGAGAGGAAACCATAACAGAACATGTTCAAGAAACACAGATTGGAAGCAAGGACATTCACACCAAATTATACAGATTATTCCAGAAGATTGGACCAAACAAAATGAGAGAATAATTCTTCTCATGGCTATATGGAAGCAGGTAGATTATTTACATAAATGTACTCTTTAATATCTATAATATTTTAATTAGTTTTTGATTACACAAGAAACATGAAATCCATTCTCATAAAAAACTAATGTTATTACTCTATCCCATTACAGTCCTCAGAGGGAAACAATGCTATTAATTTGACTTATTTCCTCCAGAAAATATACATGTTCATAAGTATAAGTGTACCTTTTGAAAAAGAACATAGTGTGTGTGATTATCTTATGCAAATCATGGTATGCTTTGTCTGGGCTCTGTGCATTTTTTTCTCTTTGCTGGATGATCTTCAAAATTGGCAGTATTTTCTACATTGTTGCTTTGTATATGGGAACTTGACATATTCATGCTGATTTTTAATTTTCTTCCTGTCTTTGAATAGATCTTTATTCCGATATCTGCAAAACCCTGTCACTATGTCCCTTTGCTTAATTATTTTTTTATTTTATTTTTTTGTCCCTTTGCTTTTTTAACTGATGAACTCACCTTAAAAAAATAACACAAAACTCACGCTTTAATACCCCAAATTAAATGGCAGCTTTTATTAAAAACATCTCTAATTATCAGTAGTATTGATAACTTATTCTTTGAAATTTTCACATATACAAACAAGTATTGGATCACGTTCTCTTCCATCTGTTCCCTGCAAATCTGTTTAGACTCCTTGAATACAGCTCACTCCCTACTTCACATCTGCTCAAAGATGATACCCAAATAGATTGTTCATTCCACTGGAACATTGGTGCCTATCAGTAGCCACATCCCCAAAGAAATGTGATACCCACCTCCACCCTTAGCATCCATGAACTGTCAACAGCATTTCTGCTCATAGAGGTACCTCAGGAGCACCACTATCATTACTGCTAGAGTATCAACTGAGTGATATTGTGAAGGTCATATGCAAGTAGCCAGAGCTGCTGTGGATTCACATTTGCAACAGCTCTGTCATGCCCAGGTGTCTGTTTACAGCAACCCCACCTGTACTCTGGTTCTCATATCTTTCTGCTTCTTCTTCCATGGTATAGGGTGAGCTGTGGAACAAGGTAGGGAGATCTATGTCTNNNNTATGTCTCATCTAAGATTTAACAATTCTCTGTCACTTCTTTTCAGCACTTTGAGCAGTCATTGGTTTCACATTATCCACTGTATAATGCATAATGACCAGCGCATGATGTTTTTCTGACCAAGGTGCAGAGCAGCATAATCTATGGATACAAATACAAAGTTTTAGATAACGATTTGACAACATGACCATTTAGCACAGTGGTTCTCAACCTGTGGATCTTGACCCCTTCTGGGATTGAGGGACTGACTAGCCCTTTTTACAGGGGTTGCCTAAGACCATCAGAAAGCACATATATTTATAATATGTAAATTATAAATATATAGCAAAATCAAAGTTGTGAAGTAACAATGAAATAATTTTATGGGTGAGGATCTCCACAACATGAGGAAATGTATTAAAGTGTGGCAGCATTAGGAAGGTTGAGAGACACTGATTCAGGAAAACATTAACAGTATGGTTCCTCCTAGGGCCTAGGGCCTTCTGTGTATAATTTTTGTTGCTGTTATTTTATTTTATTTTTTCCTTCAAATTTACAGTGCTAAGTAAGAGTTCCTTCCTATGAAGCAGGCTGCAAATTCAACTAGAGGTTGGTAGGTTACCCATGCCACTACAGCACCAGTGAGTAGATCTTGCCTGACAGGTTATTTTTCCAGCTGGTGGATTCCATCTTTAGATGTCTTTTGCCCCAGGAAGTCCGAGTAATGCCTTCCAGGGCTATGAACATTAGCCAAAAGGAAGAGAGTTTCTGGCTGTTCATAACTGACTGGTCTATTCTACAACCAAGGTCTGTGGTATCTTCAGCAAGAGGGAATTATCATCTACTTATTTGGATTACAAGAGAAAAGTCAGCAGTCTCTGCTGGTTTGAGTGCTTCTGGGGCATATTGTTTCATATCTGTAATTCACTTTCTTTCAGGTGAATCGGTGCAGTACTTGCCTGTGCTCCTGTCACAATGGATTTGTGGTTTAATTCACTCTAACCTTTTGGGTTTAGAGCATTTAGTTACTTTCATAAATATTTTATGTGTGTAGGGATTCTTCCTGCATGTATGTCCGTGTTCTGTGTGCATAGAATTCCTGTGCAGATCAGAAGGGGGTACAGATTCTCTGAAACTGGTGTTACAGATGGTTGTTAGCTCATAGTGAGTGCTAGGAATTGAACCTAGGTCCTCTGCAAGATCAGATGGTACACTTAACCTCTTAATCATTGTTTCCTGCCCACAACTTACTTCTCTTATTGCTGTAACCCAATACTCAACAGAAACTATGTAAGAATACATTTATTTACCTTTTTAGTTTTCAGAGGGTTGAGTGCATGACTAGTAGGCCTTCGCTGTTAGAAAGCATCATAAAAGTGGAAATTTGGTGATTGTGACTCCTCATGACATGATAGAGAGAAACCAGGGAAGACAGTTCAATCCAAATACAGCTTCAAGAACATATTCCATGAACTGCTTCTTCTAATTAGGCCTCACACCCCACTTTTAACTTAATCTCAAGAAAGCCATCATACTATAAACATATCCAGGAACTAGCTTTTTCATTAGGTGTGAGACTTCATTATCTAATAATTTCTGTGAATGCTCTCACAGACACACGGAGGAATGTTCTTTATTTATTTCCTACGGTATTTTCAATTCAATTCATTTGACAATTAAAATTAACCACACAATGAGAGCTGTTCTTCCTTTATTTCCTCCCAAGTCTGTAAAACCTCTCAGAGCAGGACACATGCCATCATTTCCAAGTTTGAATCCAAACGAAGGTATTTACCCTGCAAAAGGATATTCTTCTAAAATGCATTAAGTGCATGACGTAATATACAAAGAATGTATCATTCTATTTTAAATCTGAGAATTGAAAATTCCCATAATGTTGGTATTGTAACTCTTACAGCATGGATTGAATTCCAGTTGTTATGCTGTAGTGCAGTACCATAGTGGCCCCTTACATAACCCATGTTATTGCTTATAATGGAAATCATCAAATATACCATCACACTGCCCTCTACATCTTTAGAAAAACACTCCTTGAAGAAGGTTCCATCAACTGAACCTGCCCCAGTAGCATGAAGCCAATGCAAAGTTGTTTCATCCCTTCTTTTTTTATCATTTCCTCTCTCTCTTGTCAGGAATAGATTTAAGTAAACCCAGCATACCCTTGGAAGAAATGAACATTTTCATATTAAACTTAATATATTATGGGTAAAATTCATAGTTTTTAAGGGTACCATATCTTGGCCTTCAAATCCTCATATAATACAATGAAATAACATTGAGTATCTAGAGGTGAATTAAAACTAGCTTTAAACCGAACAACCAATCACACTTGAACAGATCCCATGAGCACAATCTACTGAAACTTCAACTTGTTAATATTTAAATGAAGTTCCAGAATACTTCTCTCTAGTGCCTTCTGTCTCTAGGAATAATGTTAATTTTCTGCTACTGTGGAATAAAACACCATTTTTCTTAAGATCTGTATTAATTCTAGTCTTAACCTTAATAAACTTTTGCAACTGAACTACAAATCATGTTTTATATCTTTAAATTCTGAGTAGCCTTGTTAGAAAGTGAATATATAATGAGATTTAGCACAGATATATTGATTTTCTAAAGATTCCATTCTATTTTATGAATTAATTGTAGTCTTTAACACTCATAAAAAGGAATGTTTCCTTCTCTATAATGGAGAATATCTTAATTATAACATGATGCTTTAAATATTTTACAAATAGATACTAATCTTGAGACTTGTCTTTTGAGGGTCAAAGTAAGACATTTCATTTGTACAGAAGATTTCCATGTTTTTCTTTGAAAAGTTAGGCTTTTAGCTGAGATTTTGTAGTGTTTCTAGAACTGGTCATGCTACTTCTGATTATACTAATGTTATTCATAGCAAGAGTATGTAATTATAAAATATATGACTTGACATTGCCCATATTCATTTCTTTCCTGTTTATGTGTCTAGCTCTTCAACTTATTCTTCAATTTCCAATGAGATTTGAAAATAACTTTACCTTATGAAAACCTTGCTATCTTTAAGTAGGGGCAAAGAATATCCCCAAATAATTATTATCAATTAGATGGACCAAAAATTACAGTTGTGTCAGGTTTCTAAATTGTTAATTTAATAATTGAGGTATTCTGCAAGAGTTCTTTCTTGGAATAGTATAACGTGCCTTGCTGTGGGATGCCTTGCTCTTTGAAATGTAGCCTGACAGTCCTTGTGTGATACATTGGAAAACATGAAAGAGTTGTCATTTTAGCACAGGGGCATGCCACCAGAACCTCATTTTTTTACATGATTGAATCATAAACTTGATTGACAATTAAACTTGGCCCAAGTCTCCATTTGTCTTAATAAAATTTTCCTCTAAAACAATTTCTGCCCTTATAGCTGCCAGAAATATTTTTCAAAGAAACTTATTGACTCCTTTATAAGGTTAATTGAAATGAAAGAATGCTTATTCCTTGAAAAACAGTAATCCTTAACCTCTGCCTGTAAAATAAAAAAGTTATCCTATGCCTATTGCTTTATTACAGAGCCACAATTCGCTTCTCTGTGTGTGTGTGTGTGTGTGTGTGTGTGTATACACATACATATTTATTTCTTTTCCTGGCTGACTCTCATATTTTGGTCTATGAATCTGCCTTGTACTATTTACTGCATTTGCAAGACAAATTCTATTTTCTGTAATTCACTATATTCCAACTTAGCAGAGTCATTCAGACACAGAAGCCAAGACTTAGAACTAGTTCCCTTCTTCTAGAGAAAGGAACTAAATAAAAAGTTTCCGCAGACTCTGAAATGGTTTTTAAAGCATGAAGTCAGTGTATTAATCCTGGAGAAGAAGAAGGAGAAAAAGAATAGGAAGATACAGAAGAATAGGAGGAAGTGGAAGAGGGGGAGGGATGAATATCAATAGGACAATGTTTAGGAAATTCACATTTTTGTTTTGGGTTTTAGTTACTTTTTATAAATTTTCCTTGGAGTGGTATCTAATATGAGTACATATATAATGAGATGCTTTTTATTCAATCCAAACTGATAAAAAAAATCTGTAAGCCTAGCACTTGGAATCCAGCAACAGTCTAAGCTACATAATGAGTTAGAGGCCAGCCTTGGCTACAAGAAACCCTGTATTAATGATTTAATGTATATAAAGTCTGTGAACCAACATATGTGATGAAATATGTGATTTTTTTGGTAATGAGTTAATTTGCATCAAGTGTCTACAAACAGTATAGGGCGATTTTCATGTTATATATAAAACATTAATTAAACTGTCCCAAATGTGGTGATGCCTTATATTGTTAAATATATACTTATATATAAATTAAACTGAATATATATTATACATACTTAAATATATAAGATATATTTATATATCTCCAGTATTTTTATAAATGCCTCAATTGTTAAACATTTCTGTTAGCACCATCCTTTATCTTCTGCAAATACTACAGCAAACGCCTTTTTTTCCTCTTTCTACCAGAAAAATGTTTGGTTTTACCCTAGGTCCTTGAGCAACTTACTCTCTGATTCTCAGTTATTGATTTTAGCCATTCCGACAATGTAAGATGGAATCTTAAAATATTTTGATTTGCATTTCCCTGATGGTTAAGAATGTTGAGCATTTCTTTAAGTGTTTTGCATCTATTTGAAATTTCTTCTATTAAGAATTCTCTGTTTAGATCTATACCCCATTTTAAATCAGATTATTTGGTGGAATTTTTTGATAT